>CM034358.1:24610091-24702566 GCA_019925275.1 Mytilus edulis | reverse complement strand
CATTCTTGTGTTCTATTTAGTAATCGTCCGACAGCACACAAATGCCTCGAATCCTCATGGATACAGAAGTATTGCAGCAATGCCTCATCCCAACCAAGACATAAATCCATTCCAACAGACAGACTAAAAGATTTCATCGAAAGGAAAAAACTTCAGGTAGTAAGAACTTGTAGAAATAAAATTTAAAAAAAACTGTGACACAATGATTCTAAATATCAATGATTTTTCTTATTGCGCAGATGATACGTGTTATATGTTTCAGTTTTGTTTTAAAAATGTTCGTATACGTTTAAGTAGTAATGAAAGGAATATTTTTAACATCTGATATCAAATATTATTCTCACTTTAATTAAATTGTATTGGCATTATGGTTTTATGGCACTGGGGTACAATCTTTTGCCTTTTTCATTTCAGAGCACAGAACTATATTCATGACAGCAATGACTGGCTTTTACCTCCTTACAGAAGTAATTTATATATACCTCGTAGATGAACAGGTGGAACTGTGTTTGTTTATACTTCATATTGCTCTAGTGATAGATAGAGATAACAGTTCATAGCAGATGTTGGTAAACCAAATAGACCATTCTTCACATTACGTATATCCCCTGTATATCATCATATGAATTGGGACTTACTAAAGTAGTTACTACTTAGGTCATCAAAGATGAGAAGTTGATTCGAATATTTATTGAAGAAATGCGAACATTTTCTTGTATCAATCATGAACTATTCTAAGCTAGATGAATTATGTTCTGAAATATATGCAGTCAGGAAGCTGTTTGGCAATATTGCTAAATTTTCTTTGAAAACGACTGAACTTAAAATGTTAAACTGCATGAAATTGATTTGTTCAGTTGCGTCTGATTTTTCTTGTTATACAATGTATAAGCACTTACTTTTTACAAATAGTTTCCATTAAAAGCTTTTGATTTGCACATTGACAAAAACATCATGTAAATATTGTTCTTTCGATACATTCAAGATAAGTTAATATACATGTTTCTATGTTTCAATTTTAGATATTCGGGATAAACCCGATACTTGTTTTTTTCTTTGTGTTATCACGATTCCACAGTTTAAAAATGACACGTTACTGTTGTGACATTTTTGTTTTTATAATATGAAAATATTATAAAGGTACTGGGTGATTTCTATTGTCTTGACATGTAAGTTTATTTGATGTATTCAAAAGATTGTAAAAACTGTGATTTTTAAGTGAGACGTCTTCTCAACGTAACGCCTATTTTGTCTAAAATATGACTGCGATGACTTCCATTTCAAAAATGTTCATAGCAATAACATATTATTTGTAAGCCTTGTATGTTGATGAGGTTATTGCAAATAATTTCTGTACATTTATAGACCTGTTTCACCCAATTTTCATTGAATTTCTTAAGGTATGAATTCTGCATATATAATGTTTTCATAAATCCGATCAAGTTCAATTAATTTGAAATATTAGCAGCATTATCATATCATATATTTAACTATCGTTTACAGGAGGTAACCATTTTTAGAAATAAAGTAAACCTAAAAGAAGTGGATTAATTTTGTTTCCAAAGATGCTTTTATCAGCTTTGTGAAAACTGTCTTTATTTTTAATGCATTGGTGATTTAACATAATTATCCCTCTTGACCCATACATGACACTTAAAGAATCATATCATGAAAAAAAATCAATCAGATAATCTTCCATCAAACCCAATGTAAAGTTAGGGTTATTTTAAATAAATGAATGTATTTCGAAAATTATTTCACTTCACAAAAACAATTCTCGGGTTTGAATCTAATGCCCTTTGGATATTTTTTCAAAAGCGTAACGGATAACGGTTTAAGCAATGGACAATAAACAAATGGTAGATAAAAATATTCTTACAGGAACTCATAATTTTTTTAGGAAAAGAAGGGGTTGGCCGGTAAGGACAGTAAAACTAGATTTCCTGTAGCAATTTTATTTAAATAGGTCTAACAAAAAATGAAATCATTGTTCAACCCGAAACCCAGCCAACAATCAAACGATAGTCAAATAATCAGTTCGTTGCAATAAAGGGACAGTTTTCCCTCTGTGAGAAACTTATGTTATTTATTGTTTATGAAAACTGGCTTTGTAACAATAATTTATAAACCTAGTTACTTCATTCAATGTATGATAACATATAATATAGTCCTTATTTAAAATGTTTAAGTTAATATGTGTGATTGTATTAATACCATCAGACTTAAATTCTTTCACTTATACCTTTACTTTTATTATGTTACCTTTAAAATGAACACAGATTTTTTACACTTTCATTGGTATGCGGATAAATAGAACATATTACGGTAGTAATTGTAAATCGTATGATAAATTCACTTACTTAGAGAATCAAATCATGTTTAATGTGTATCTTAATTCTTGTTTTCAAAATTCCAATAGGGAACATGTATCTTAATTCCTCGGGTAAACACACTTTTGAAACTTTTTAATGTTCAATTAGCTCAGGCAACTTAAGTTGATCACATGTTCGGAATACGTTTTTAAGTAAAATATGAACACTAGAAGAATTTGAACTTCAAAAAGCTTAATAATAGAGTTACTGTCAAATATTTTTCATTACTATTATAATACATTCAGAGTATTGACTTAGTCTGTCGACTATAGGCTAGAGGCCTAACCCTTTAATGTTAAATATATGTACATGATTTAAAGATGCACATTTTTTCCTAATTTTTTAATTGGTAAGTTAAAGGTTTCGGCAACAGTGATTGTTCTGAGTTTGTCTTCTTCAAAACCCTATTAAATGGTAGAACGATATCGTACGTAAAGAGTTCAATAAATATTGTTTTAAAGGAGAACATGTGCTTTCATTTTAAAATGTTTTACATTGTATATATACACAAAGTGAAATTGTATATAATATAAAATTCTAGTATGCATTATGAGTAAAAGTTATTTGAAAGTTTGTACGACTGGCTTCATCTAAGTTTATTATTTATGTAAATATTCAATAAAGCTATTTAAAGTTCCTTTGATTTCAACTTGTTTTATAAATGCCTTAACATTGCACATAATTGCTTTTTTGTCGTTCAATGGAATCGCATTTTACCGGAATTCTTTGCAAAATAATTTGGATGAGTTTGTAGATGTTACAGCATCAAATTGGTCCCGGTCAAATTGAACATGCTTGGAAGAAGTATATATTATAAACAAAATGGCTCCTACGCATAGGTGTTAATATCAAACTATAAAGAATATATGTTGGCAATTTATGCATCATCCTCAATGATCCCTGTAAAACATGTTTTATCAGATAATTTCAAATAATACACCTTGTATGAATAAATAGAAGTGCATTTTATTCACTGTTTCTAAAATATGAAATAACTCGTTTGGTATATGCAAAGTTCCGGTAACCAGGACGATCTGATGTCGAAAAAGCGGTATATACATGTAACGTTATTGTGAATTAAGCAATATTATATCCCCTAAACAATTATTGTAAGGTTTTTTGGGCATGAAAAAATATTGCGTGTAAAAACTAGTAGTGAAAACATCGTTTAAATTTTTAAGTTAAGATATTTTCCCGTTGTATAACTGATTTATAAATGTTTAATTTAAAAATCTGGTTTGTGGCTAGTCAAACCTCCCGCTTTTATGGCAATGTTAAATACAACTATTAAATGACAACATTACATATGACAAGACTACAATACAATAAATGGAAGAACATATAGGACAGAGAAACACACAAGTAAACAATACAATAGAACATCACGACGAGCAAATAGTTATTTACAGTACTAGGATTATAATTTGATACGCCAGACGCGTGTATCGTCTACATAACCTGAAAACTTTGGCAACCATACAATAGTCATTTTCATTTTAATGTCAAACTTAAAAAAAAACAAAAAAACAGCCTGAATTAAGCTTAAAAAAACCAAACAAAACAAATTTAAAGCTAGATTCATCTCTTAGCCCATTTATACTTTGAAAGAGGAAAATGTAGATTTTGAACCCTGTACGCCCCTCTGATTTAACTATCATACTTACGTAGTCGTGGTTGTATCCGTTTTCAAAATATATAACTATGTTATCAATAACACTTATAATCCATGTACTCTCGTCTAAAAATGAAAGATAACAATCTTTGTTTCAACCAGGAAAATCTATGCATACTTCTTTTCAATGTATAAGAAATGGCTAATGTTTAAGAAATTGACATGTTAACACTATTGTGTTAAAAAATACCTTATAGATTTTTGATTTTTCATAAATATGTACCAAAAAAAAAAACCGTTTTAAGCATATGCAACGTGATTAAATTTTCGCAAACCAGTAATTATAGATTATCGGGTTTTCAACACATTGAGATAGTAAAATATCAGCCGTGAGCCACAATGTGAACCTTTGTCACATTGTGTCCAGCGGCTGATATTTTACGATATCTTTGCAAGAAAAAACGATTATCTGTTTATCGTTCTAATACTGGTCTGTCCCTGCTCCCAATGACAGTTTTACGCTTGAAGAAAGCAAGCTTGATAACATCTCCTTTCACATTGTGACGTCACTGATATCTTCTCCTCTCACATAGTGACGTCGCTGGTAATGCCTGGTTTCTTTTTACAGCCTTAATGCTAGAATTAAGGAGCACCAGAGCAGGATGATATAGGCGTAGGAAAGGACGATAAACTCAAATATATTGACAAAATATATTGAAAAATATCAAACAGTTATTGTACTAGAACAATCAATCAGCGTAAATTCAAGACTAAATACAACGTATGTTCATGCTGATCTTGTTTAAATTGCACACAATAAATTAAAAGATAAAGAGATGTGATATGCTATTCAGTATGTTTCTATCATTAAACAATTAATATATGAGCTATACACAGCAAATAATATTATAACTTATCGGTCTTCCCACTGATTATATCACTCTGCTCAGCTCCTAATACAATTGCATATCACGGCTTTGTGACGTCAAAAACCTCGACTCAGACTTAATAACTTTGAATCGAACATATCAGCGACGTCATAATGTTTGAACCGACGTTAATAAGTTTCACCCGAAGTTATCAAGTCATCTTCCGGTTGCTGCTGAAACTAAAAATAAACCCTTCCAAAAGACGCAAATACAGCCCGATAGATCGATTATCAGGTTATCTGCATATTGTAAAGTCTCGACACAATATGAAGGTTTTTTTTTATCTCTTTCGTTGCGCTCACTCGACAAAAAGCTTCATACTGTGAATCGCAGCTGATATTTAACAATATCAACATGTAGACCACAGGTATTTGGGGCATGGACCCCCCTTTTTTGGACCTCACTAAAAAAAAATTGTTTGGTGTTTTTTTTAAATTTATTTTCAATTTTCTACAATGTATGAACATATATCAAGTCTCAACAATCCATTGCTAGTCGATTGCAATAACTTTTTTTCTATCCATACGAGCCCCAAGTGAAAAAAGAAGAAGGTAATTACCTTCGATGACTGACCTACTTTCACTTTGGAGGATCAGGTCAGGAAATCGATAAAAATTTCATATAAAAACTCACTTACTTTTCATAAAAAGTACATCCTTAGATTCCTGAGATATTTTTCTCGACGTTTAAATAGGTCACATGGTGATCTGCGGAGGTTTTGTGTCCTGTTTTACTGATTTTGTTCTACATTTGTCGTCCGTTTGAACCTCGATGCACGGAAGTGAAAATACAGCGCCATCTGCGTGGTCTTTCGTTATGTTTCTATAACTCCGTTTGACTAAACTGCTTTCCTGTTTTTGGTTACCAGTTTTACAGATGGGTTCCGAATGCAATGTAGCTATAAGAAAAGGTAAGAGATATTCGAAAAAAGTATTTTTGCCGGTCTTTTAAAAATTCACAAAAAAACAGTTTACAGGAAAGCAGTTTAGTCAAACGGAGTTATAGAAACATAGCGAAAGACCACGCAGATGGCGCTGTATTTTCACTTCCGTGCATCGAGGTTCAAACGGACGACAAATGTAGAACAACATCAGTAAAACAGGACACAAAACCTCCACAGATCACCATGTGACCTATTTAAACGTCGAGAAAAATATCTCAGGAATCTAAGGATGTACTTTTTATGAAAAGTAAGTGAGTTTTTATATGAAATTTTTATCGATTTCCTGACCTGATCCTCCAAAGTGAAAGTAGGCCAGTCATCGAAGGTAATTACCTTCTTCTTTTTTCACTTGGGGCTCGTATGGATAGTAAAAAAGTTATTGCAATCGACTAGCCATGGATTGTTGAGACTTGATATATGTTCATACATTGTAGAAAATTGAAAATAAATTAAAAAAAAAAACACCAAACAATTTTTTTTTTAGTGTGGTCCAAAAAAGGGGGGTCCATGCCCCAAATACCTGTGATGTAGACAACCTGATAAACGGTACGTAATGCTTACAAAGCTTCCATGATAAATTATTTAAACTTGTGTTCTGGACTCTATGTTATCCTTGTTGGCGTAATTTTTTATTTTACCTAAGTGATTCAGTAGTACCAACAAAAAATATTTACTATGCCAATTTGTAATTTGTAATTTAAGATTGAGTTCCTCCTAGGCGGCAAAGTAAATTTGAAGCACTATTGTCATACATGCACATTATCTTAATCCCAGTGGTATAGATTACATTGCGATCCTGCTAAATAATTTCAATTTGTTTTCATTGTTTCATAATTGTTTGAGGCTCATTAAACTGACAGCATCGTTATACAAGATGAACATCGTAGCTGTTACTACAACACAGTGGCATGGAAAGTCAATCTCTTTTGAAGTCAGTAAAATACTTGGTATTAATATAAAATACAATAAAAAGGTACCGACGGGTAAATAAAATTAATAAAAATGAAGTAACTAATAAGTGGGAACAAATTAAACGACCAATGATATTATCCGCAAAGTAAACTTATTTCATGATTTCCTTGATAGAGGGTTGCTGCTCACAAAGAATTTATTAAACCAAGAGTTCCAAAAGGTAAAGTTGAAATCATTCCTTCAACAATTTTACGGACGCCATTACGAGTTGGTTGACCGTTATGGAATAATCGTTTTACAGTTGATAGCGGATATGTGCTACAATCCACTTCCCTTTTCATGATAAATATGACCTACCGAATTAGACTATTTATCGGGATTGTAATAACATGAGCAACACGAAGGTTGTCACATGTGAAGCAGATATTGCTTACTTTTACGGAGCACCTGAGTCACCCCCAGTTTTTTTTGTGGGGTTCGTGTTGCTTAGTCTTTAGTTTTCAATGTTTTGTCTTTTGTACTATTATTTGTCTGTTTGTTTTTATTTTTTAGCCATGGCGTTGTCAGTAAAATAAAAATAGAGAAAAGATAGTTCCTTAATCTTTCCTTTGCCAACACAGGTCTGGATGGCGTCAACTTAGGCAATATCCTTCATCATAAATTAGTTCAATCAAAATATCTCCTTATTTCAAAGACCCGTCTGTACCAACCATTTCTTATACCTATGCCAAACATATTACAACTAAAATTTTCAATTACAAACATGTTTTGAAGGATCTCAATATTAACGACTTCAAGTCTAAACAACCTGATTGCACTGGTGCTAGTTCCCAATTCCCATACAATCCGGCTGGCCACGTTATTACAGTGACCTCAACATTGTCAATAAAACTTCTCTACGAAATGTGTTACCGAAAGGTCCGAAATATCGTGAGTCTAAATCCATCAATTGGAAATACAACTTTTAAATTTTGATGGATTCAGTCGAGGATTATGCCAGACAATGGGCTAAGCGCGAGAAGAAGGAAGACGTAGACACTCTTTCCGAATGTATTAGGGTAATGAGGTCGTTGATTCAAATTAGAATAAAGAAACTGAATTGGTCTATCAATGCCCATGCTACGTCAATTTTTTGAGACCCAAATGTTGCAAAACACTTATCCTACCTTCATGGCAAATATGTTGTTGTCTCCGCAGATAAAGCCCCAAACAACATCGTTATTACATTAACTGCTTGATAAACGAATTAGGTATTGACAATTCACTTGGAAACTCAACATATACCCTTCATTACCAAAGAGAAAATCCTGGATAATAATAGATCTGCTCTTTGGGATTCCAACCAAAGATGAAGAGCTGGATCTTCCATCACTGTATTGGATACTTAAACTACTTAAGTGTCCTTACAAACAACGGTATATTGCTGGGTCTTTAAAGTGCTCCACGAAACCTCTTTCTAAATTATTAACATATATCTTATTAGCAATCAAAGACGGGCGTCAAAGTTATTGTGAAACTGCCTATTCTAGAGGAGGCGTGAATCAGATGTGGATACTTACAGATTTCAAATATCTTTTAGAGTACATACAATCTTTCATCTTGTAGTAGTATCAAAACATTTGACTTTTCTACACAAGTATTCCACATTCCAACCTAAAGGACAAATTGAAAAAGTTGGTATTGCTTTGTTTCATAAAAAAAGAATGGCCAACGTATATACCTCCCAATTGATACGACATTACCATGCTTGCATTTCCTATCATGATTTTCTTGATAGAGGGTTGATGCTCACATGGAAGCAATTAAACCAAGAGTTCCAAACGGTGAAGTTGAAATCATCACTTCGTAAATTTGACGGACGCGATCACGAGTTGGTTGACCGTTATAGAATAACCGTTTCACAAATTAAATGATATCGGATATGTTCCTTACGTCGTAACTACAATCCCCTTCCCTTTCATGAATGTGACCTACCGAATTAGACTATTTACCGGATTTGTTATCACATAAGCAACACGACTGGTGCCACATGTGGAGCAGAATCTGCTTACCCTTCCGGATCACCTGAGATCATCCCTGGATTTTGGTGGAGTTCGTGTTGTTTATTCTTTAGTTTTCTATGTTATGTCATGTGTACTATTGTTTGTCTTTTTGTCTTTTTCATTTTTAGCCATGGTGTTGTCAGTTTATTTTCGATTTATCAGTTTGACTGTCCCTCTAATATCTTTCGCCCTCCTGTATAAGAACAAATCTGTCCGTCTCTGTGATGTATGGCTTCTAAAGATATAATCACGAAAGATAAAATATAAGAGAATGGACAGTTGTTTGAACCTTGCACTCACTGTTGGTAGGCTAAAGTGTCTCTCCTTTTATATAAAAAAAAAAGCTAACAACATTACCCTACCGACCAACCGTTCGTCTGTCTGTCTGTCTGTTCATCCGTCAGTTCGGCTAAACAGTTTCCGCACTTTATTTATTCGTGCTTGAAGATATTGAATGGATATTTGGTAAAACTTTTAATAGACAAGTTGAAAATCAAGTTCAAATTGTGCAGAGTTATGGTCCTTGGACTTAAAACGTATCATATAAATAATCAGTTTTCCGCGTTTTTTTCCATCACGCTTGAAAATATTAATTTGAAATTTGGTAAATTGTTAAATCATTACAGGTTACAGATAAAGATTGAATTTTGTTGCAGTCTAATGATTTTGTTAAGAGTTGTATTCCTTAGACTTAAAGATTTTTCTTAAATAATCAGTATGTGGTTACCCATTGAGCTGTTTTCAAATATGCTAACTTTTTTCTTTGTCTTTATGTCTGAATTCTATACTTAAAGAGAGAGACGAAAGATGCGAAAGGGACATTTAAATACATCAATCGAAAATAAACTGACCCTTGTGATTTGAACTTACTTGATACTGTTCTTGTTTTGTTTAGAAGCTCTAGTCTTCAGACTTCTATCTGTCATGGTTATATAGTGAAATATATTCACAAAATTGAAATTTACTTTATTTTATGCAGATAATTATTATCCCAGCTGCTTCTTCTGATATATTGTTGAATGGACCCCCCTCCCCCCGTCAATACATCAGCTTTTGCGTCGCTTAGCTGTGATTCAGTGATTAGTGCAATCGTCATCAAGATTTTAATATTGACAAATAATTTTTTTGTATACTGTGTTTTATATGATATAATATTAATTCAATGGTGCCATGAAAATTCAATACTAAAACCAAATCAGTGTTTGTTACTTGTTGTAGTGAAATATAAATCACGTCGATTTGTAAATTGTGAAATATTTTGGGTAATGACGTCAAATGACATATCCAATAAAGTTTAATTATTTTGTATAGAAATTCATCATTAACTTAACGTTTTAAATTGATAAAAAAATAAAATTTGAAAAAGTGATGTTACAAGGTTCTGAGAAATAAATATTGAAGTTTAGTTAAGCTATTGAATAAATAATGGTAATCAAAATCCATGTTATACTTTTAACATTTAAAAGTTATAATGATTTAATTAACCACATGGTATAAGATTGCTTATACATTATAAAGCATCCACATATTTTTGTTTCATTCATTTTATCGATTTAACGGTTTTGATTTCGAATAAAATACAAATCCCAAGGAATGGTAGGGATAAGAGAGATACTGGTATACGATACATTGGACAATATTATAGGATGCAATATAATGCTTTATCATATATTTAGTACAAAATACAGTTTTGTATATCTAACAAAGTCCAATAAAGGTTTTTTTTCCAGTCTGTATCACCAACCCTGTATCGCATACCCCGTATCGCATACTTTGCGTGACGTCATAATTCGAATGGCGTCAATGTTTGACTTATGACGTCTAGTTGCTGAATTTCCTGGAAAAGGGAAAAATTAGTTCCCACTAAAAAATATGTCCTCTTATTTCAACTAAAATCAATATTTTTCCAAACATTATCACCCAGTTATTTTACGAACAATTTTTATATGCAAAAAAGACACAACATTTAAGATGTAAAATATTTGAAGTTTTATAGTTAATTTGGTCATAATTTTCGTGAAGTTTGTTTTCATTACAGGTTGAATTAAACACAAATGCATAATGTTCTTTTCTAGCTTATAATTTCGGACGATTAAAAAAAAATGAATATCCCATGAATACGAATTATTAAAATATAAGATCAACAGAAAAATATATGGCAAAATCCGTATCGCATGCTGTATCACCACTCGACCAATATCAGCTCTCGGAACTGATATTGGTTTCTCGTGGTGATACATCATGCGATACGGATTTTGCCATGTATTATTCTATATATGTTATACTGTACCTTTATCTCGCAAAAGATAACCATGAAAATAGTATGATAGTGTATAAGAAGCCAGAAGGTCTATTTTTTTTTATAAGTAAGAGTATATTTGAGGTACATGGAAAAGGATAAGTGCAGTTTGTCGCTAAGTGTGTATTTTTGCTCTGATTTATCCAAACTTGTATTCCACCTCTTTCGATTGGTAAATTACGATTTTATGTACCAAATTTACAAAAAAAAAGAAAGATAAAATTATAAAATTGAAAAAGGCATGGAAATATGTTTGCGAAACAACAACCGGACAAAAGAGCAGAAAACAGCATAAAACATCACAAAATCTTTATATATAGAAGTATTTAGAAATAATCTTCAGAGGTTAAATCATTCTTGAAGATTTAAAAATCATTCGTTTAAGAGTGTTTTGAAATTTCAAAATGAAAGATGTTTTTACATAAAATGTTCGTTTCCTCTCTGACCTTCGACACTTTTTCATCGACATCTTTGGACTAGAAAATCGTGTTTGTTTTCATTACAGGTTGAATTAAACACAAATGCATAATGTTCTTTTCTAGCTTATAATTTCGGACGATTAAAAAAAAATGAATATCCCATGAATACGAATTATTAAAATATAAGATCAACAGAAAAATATATGGCAAAATCCGTATCGCATGCTGTATCACCACTCGACCAATATCAGCTCTCGGAACTGATATTGGTTTCTCGTGGTGATACATCATGCGATACGGATTTTGCCATGTATTATTCTATATATGTTATACTGTACCTTTATCTCGCAAAAGATAACCATGAAAATAGTATGATAGTGTATAAGAAGCCAGAAGGTCTATTTTTTTTTATAAGTAAGAGTATATTTGAGGTACATGGAAAAGGATAAGTGCAGTTTGTCGCTAAGTGTGTATTTTTGCTCTGATTTATCCAAACTTGTATTCCACCTCTTTCGATTGGTAAATTACGATTTTATGTACCAAATTTACAAAAAAAAAGAAAGATAAAATTATAAAATTGAAAAAGGCATGGAAATATGTTTGCGAAACAACAACCGGACAAAAGAGCAGAAAACAGCATAAAACATCACAAAATCTTTATATATAGAAGTATTTAGAAATAATCTTCAGAGGTTAAATCATTCTTGAAGATTTAAAAATCATTCGTTTAAGAGTGTTTTGAAATTTCAAAATGAAAGATGTTTTTACATAAAATGTTCGTTTCCTCTCTGACCTTCGACACTTTTTCATCGACATCTTTGGACTAGAAAATCGTAATGTATTTGTTCATAATTAAAAACCCCACCTTTATTGCAAATATGAATGAAAAATGTTGGAGACTAAAACAATGATTCCTTAAATCGATCTCTAAATTTACAAATGCAACTTGCAATTTTGGGTAATTGTCATTTTGTCAAAAGAAAACATTTCAAAAAGTGCATTCTAACAATATTCTATTTACATTTTTTCCGCCGATTTGTTCCTGGTTATTGGTCGTGCAGTTCTGTAGTGACACTATAAAAATGAGAATTGAATAGGGAATCTGACAAAGAGACAATAGTCCGACCATAGCACTATGAACGTTTGCCTTTGTCTACAAATGCAACGTGCTTATCGGCGAAACAATTTATACAACGTTTCTTGGAGCCTCCAATCCAACTCTGGCTATCCCACTTACAAATATTCGAAAGGATGGCAATGTCAATAAAAAAAACACATAAAGGGAATTCAGAGAATAGGCAAAATGTGGAGACTATACTTAGATGATGAAGAAGACAAACTTTAACTACTAGGTAGTTCTCATGAAAAAGATTACCCCCTACTTATAACCCAAACAATCTAAACTACAAAATTAACAGTAGAAAAGTCAGAGTAAAGAATGTGTCTATGTCTGCGGATGATGGCCAGATACCAAGAGAACTAGAGAAGAGAAACATAAAAGTTATCTAATTATACAGTGGCAGATTGAGAAGGAAAACGACAGACTGCCAGACAGGAGACAGAGTAATTTTTTTTAGAGAAATTAGAGAAACAATTACCCAAAACAATGCAATTCAAAAGATAGATAGCTAGTGTTTCACACTTTAGAAGGATAAATATTAACATTCAATTTATTTGTAGTAAATGCCTTCCGAATGGTCACTTTACAAGTGACTGTCCCAATGAATAGATGATTAGATGCTGCAACAAGTTGGGTCACAAATTTTTTTGAATGTCCAACCTTTTTTTAAAAGAATGAAGACAAATGAAAACAAAAGACCAACAAGAAAATGAAAACCCAATTAATAAACGCAATGTCACCACAAGACAAGAAACATAACAAAATGAACACATAGAAGAAATTACAAATTAAAGCAACCAAGAAGATGACACAACAGATGAAAGCACAGATCTTTCTAAAAAAAAAAACCAGTGTAATTTGGTAACAGAACAGAAAAGAAGCTACAAATGACAAAAAATATATAGTCCAAGAAGAGAAAAAAGAAAAAAATTAGAAAAAATACAAGGAAAAAAAATGAATGCCTTTCTCATAGTGTAGACTCAAAAACTTACAATACTCATAAACCGACTAAGAAAAACATATATAAGTCTGAAACAAAAGGACATTAACAGGTTTACAACACTGTTATGATATTGAAATTATTATATTTATTTATTTGGCATAATTTCTGTTGTGTGGCCTGATAGTTGTTTGCAGAATAGTCTTAGAACTGTGCAGTTTAGAAATCACTGGAACAATCACAGATACTGATAGAATGAGCTGAACTTTCCCTTTGACTTAAATAACGATTCCAGAATGATCATAAGAAAAGATGCGTTATTTAAACTTCTACATTTTTCCAGAAACTTCCGTAATAGTTTTCTAGGACTTTCAATTTAAAACGAGAGTTTTCCGTGACAACTATATATGTACAGACACTGAAGTTAAACTTTAAGACTTAGACTAAGACATCGATAGACATTATTATTCACAGTATTTGGATTAACACTTTAATAATTCTACAAACAACATCATACTGGATTGTGACCTTAGTAGTGAACGATATATTGAGATTGGATTCAGAGAAGATTTCCGGATACAGATAAAGACAAAAGATTGGACTCATGTTTTGACAGTAAAGTTGACAGTAATATTTGTGTAATACTTCTTGTAAACTTTTGTATAATAAATCGTGTTAAATTTTATAATTGATTTGTGGTTTTTGTTTGCTACAATTTAAAGGAGATTTCTGACCATAACAACACCAAATAGAAGGCAAGAATTCTGTATAAAAGAACACCACCAACTCCACAAGACCAAGATAGAAAAAACAAGGATTCAAAAACTTAATCGAAAAATTAGAACATATCTTTTATTTCAACATAAAAATGAAGAATAAAAATAATGTCATTTTACAAAATGTGTATAGTCTTTTTGATTTTGATGTATCATGTATTTCAAAAGCGGAATATCACAACTGCATTCCATAAATCATACACTGAGTATCAACGTAAAAGCAGATGATATCTCAAAGATGTTAAGGATGTACTTAAGTGGGGTGAGGTAAAAATTAAGAAATTAGAATTGATACTATAAGCTTGTAGAGCATCAATTAAGGATAAAGATAAGCTAAAAATATTGATAGGTCATGGACCTCCTTTTCGAGATATTTGAGATTTAAAATATGGCGGGAAAAGGCTGACTCGGACTTTTATTTTTATTTGCATTGGTATTATTTGGGTCTCAAAACAAAAGAAAGAAAATCAAGAACCTTATAAAATTTTGGTATATGACCTTTCATGAGCTATTAAGTCTTACATTAAAAATAATGGGTGTTATGGGGCTAAATATTTTATATTGTATTTGTATGGAAAAACACCAAGGAGTCCGAACATTTGACACTCATTCCAAATCCTCACTTAAGCCCATCCTTAAGATTGACTACACTAGCACTTTTGTATTTTATCAACACGTTTACTTTTCAGAAATGCAAGTCAAAAGAATTAACAAAAATGTGTTTTCCCATAACTATTTTTAGTAACAAATCTAACATTATTAACAACTAGTACTGTGGGTATCAATTTCAGTGGATTTCCGAACACTTGCATATTCGTGGATATTTGATTTCGTGGTTTTGCCAATCTCTGTATATAAAGCCTATTGAAAAAATGTTATTCATTGACCGTTTGAATTCGTGATTCACATGAACCCCGAATCCCACGAAAATTGGTATCCAACGAATAATAATTAATCCACATTATAAGTTTATTAAATCACAACAAAAAGTAATTAAAGAAATTAAAAAAAACAAAACGGTAATACTTATATTATCTGTTCTGACAATTACTGACTATCTAATCTGGTCTAATGAACAAAAAAATAATCAACTAAAGTAATTAAAGTATTATATATTTATATATATACATAAGATTTCATCTTATTTTTATACGATAATACTGTTTGTAGAAAGAATTGTTCATGTGCATAAACAAAAGTTATTTAACACGGTAATGAAATCGTGTAGTAAACGAAATACTTTCTGTTATAGAACTTGTTCTATTACTATAACGCAATGTGCCATTAGTTAATATGTAACAGCTTTAGACCAATAAAAGCTAAAAAAAAATCACAATGTGAGTAATTCAATGGATTGTACATTAAATATTGATAAAAGAGGGACGAAAGATACCAAAGGGACAGTCAAACTCATAAATCTGAAACAAACTGACAACGCCATGGCTAAAAATGAAAAAGACAAACAGAAAACCAATAGTACACATAGATAAGGGATGTTTGTAAATTTATTAATTTCACTTAACATTTATGAAATTACAGTATTTTTGATATGCATCAGTATGTTTTCAATTTGTCTGGAGAATTCAAATCAATAATGGATTTTTTAACAGAGAGAATATGTAATTTTTTTATTGTATTGTTTAGGATTGTGCAAATGTTATGTTTGTTAAAATCCCAAACAAAACAGAATCTGTTATGCAAGAACAGACAGATAAAATAAAGAAAATTTGTTAGCGTGAGTTTGAATATCAGTTTGTTGTTGGTCAATAGATATACATCAGTTTAAACAAATGCATACCGATATTTTAATTTAAAGGGTTTCATATTCAATTTTAATTTGGCTTTATCAATTCTGAAAGTAATGGAAATGGTGTAGCAACAAATGAATACCGATATTTTAATTAAAAGGGTTTCATATTTAATTTTGGCTTTATCAATTCTGAAAGTTATGGAAATGGTGTAGGTAGGAGTATGAAGTTTAAACTCCAGGAACAACCAGTAAAATCAAAGCGATATCTACTGCGCAATAGTGTTTCAAGTTTAACTTCAAAATGAACAGGCGATAGAAAAAAACAACAAAATCAAGAAACCAAAGCAATAGCTACTGCGCAATAGTGTATGAAGGTTAAGTTCAAAAAGAACTGGCGATGGAAACAACCAATTAAATCTCGACGCAGAAGTGCACAGCTACAGCGCAGTGATACAATTATAACCACCAAGAAAACCATATATAACTAACACCACACGAATAAGCATATATTATCCCACGTGAGATAATTTCATATAATAATTTTAACTAAAGGCACCGAATTGAGGGCTACAATAATGGTACACTTTCCTGAATTTTTCATTTTAATGTCGGTTTTTAAAATTATTGAGGGAATTTCACTTAACGTTACTGGTTCTTCGTTTACCAAAAACAAATATAGTGATTCGCATGTAATCTTGGCCTTAGATAAAGTTGGTCCATTGATGTGCGTATGGGATTGCTTTGTGTACAAGGGGTGCAATGCTGTGAATTATAACAGAATTCGTTTAGATTGTGAATTACTGCATGTTTCTTTTCCTGGAGACAATATAACTGATATGGAAGGATCATTCTATACAGATATTGTTGGCTGGAAAATGGTAAGTTGGTGTCATTTGAGATTTGTGTTTTTTCTATGTTATAAATTATCAATCAGTATATCAGACACAAATACTTTGACACATAATTCAGTATGTATGGTGAGTATGGTTGTCAAACGTACACTTGTAAGATAAATATTATATCAAAGTTCTAAATTTTGTAAAAAACAAACATACGAGGAAAAAATAATATTTTCAAATCCATATAAAAAAAATTCTTTCAAATTACCAATCGACACAGTCTCAAATATATCGATATCCATGATTTTGAATTTTACCAGACATAGCTGCTTTTATGCTTTCAAACTCCTTATATATCAGGATAGGAGCAAAATCAGCAATAACCACTTCCTTTTGAGATATTGTAACAAAAACTTACTTGTAAGCAACAGCCATTATTAAAAGATGTTTTTCTTACATAATTGTCTTATTAAATCGTATACTACCCAGAAATTGAATATATAATTTAGGAAGGCGTAACCTCATAATTGTTTTGATCCAATATATGTGTGAAATGGCCGTGTCAATTCTTTTGGTGTCAGTTATTGTGATATTACAGATGATATTATCAACCATACCAACTTGTTTGAACTCGCAACATAAATTTCATAATGTAGACACTATTTTGTATATTTATAGGATAAAGACCAATGCACTCCAAACCCATGTGAAGTTGGTACAAAATGCATTCCCGCCGTGTACACTAATCATATTTGCCTATCATTTGGTAAGTAAATTCATTCCATGAAAAAGGAATCTCAAAATTACTTTAACTTTGCAACTATCTTTCATAAGTGTTAGTTTGCGCTATATTAAACATCTCTTATGTTACGTTCTTCTTTTGTTTAAGATACATACATGTAGCCATGTTTTTATAAATTTGTTCACTAAATCAAAATATCAGCCTTTCTGGCGTGTATTAAAGGTCCACCTCAAAATACAAAAGATAAACATTTTCCTATAAGTATCGAAATAGTTCTATCATGCCAACTTTATGTTCATTTTAACATGAAAAGGTATTACATTTGTCAACATTTAACAACTCGCATAATACGCTCGGTATTAAGATAATGAGGTGAAATTCTCTATTCCCGATTTCAAGGTCAAAATCTGTTCCCGAGATAAAATTATTTAGTTAGATAATAATTTGTTTTGTGACATTTAATAGACCAATGGCGTAAAACCCACTTTAAAATCTAAAATCGAAACAGTTAGATAAAATTGTCATAACATTTATATATTTTTGCAAAAAAAATATTATAAATAGTTTTCAATAAACCAGAAAGAATGTCGGAAAGATCAACTTCGTTTTTTTTTTAAATTAAAGTAAAAACGGAGTGAAGTACAACACATCAGGTTTTATTCCGAATCCATGATTTGTTTTTAGTTGAAATTGAACATTTCTGCAGTGATCGTTTTTATATTGCACTGTTATTAGATATTTATAAAAAGAAATGTAGTATGATTGCCAAATAGACAACTTTCCACAAGAGACCAAATTACACAGAAATAAGAAACTTTCGGCTACCGTGCGGCCTTCAACAATGAGCAAAGTCAGCTATAAAGGGCCGTGAAATGGCAATAAAAATTAATTCAAACGAGACAACTATCGGCCTAATTTATGTACAAAAAATGAACGAAAAACAAATATGTAACTCATAAACAAATGTGTCCGTTTCATGAATAAATAGGTTCCTATTTTGGCTTTTGTAACATTTTTTTCGAACGTCACTGGTGAATCTATTGAAGAGTTTATTTTTTTTACACATGTCTTCTATTATTCTTTTTTGAAATATGAAACTTAAAACAAACATTTCATACAAGGATATATCTTTTTATATTTAAGATGCACCTTGTGACGTCCACCCTTGTCTTCATAATGGTGTCAATAAAATCAACGGTACCAATTTTGTTGTACCAGATGCGCATTTCGACAAAACATGTCTCTTCAGTGATGCTCGTGGCCAAAATATATGAAATCCAAAGCTTATATAAAAGATGAAGAGCTAGAATCCAAAAGGTCCCAAAAGTATAGTCAAATTCGTGAAAGGAATCAGAGCTTTGCATGAGGGAGATACATTCCTTAATTTATAATAATTTCTAATATTTTGTAACAGCAAATTTTACTAACACAATAAATCCGTATTTTCATGCCAGTACCGAAGTACTGGCTACTGGGCTGGTGATACCCTCGGGGACTAATAGTCCACCAGCAGAGGCATCGACCCAGTGGTAGTAATAAAATCAACGGTACCAATTTTGTTGCACCAGATGCGCATTTCGAAAAAACATGTCTCTTCAGTGATGCTCGTGGCCAAAATATATGAAATCCAAAGCTTATATAAAAGATGAAGAGCTAGAATCAAAAAGGTCCCAAAAGTATAGTCAAATTCGTGAAAGGAATCAGAGCTTTGCATGAGGAAGATACATTCCTTAATTTATAATAATTTCTAATATTTTGTAACAGCAAATTTTAATAACACAATAAATCCGTATTTTCATGCCAGTACCGAAGTACTGGCTACTGGGCTGGTGATACCCTCGGGGACTAATAGTCCACCAGCAGAGGCATCGATCCAGTGGTAGTAATAAAATCAACGGTACCAATTTTGTTGCACCAGATGCGCATTTCGACAAAACATGTCTCTTCAGTGATGCTCGTGGCCAAAATATATGAAATCCAAAGCTTATATAAAAGATGAAGAGCTAGAATCCAAAAGGTCCCAAAAGTATAGTCAAATTCGTGAAAGGAATCAGAGCTTTGCATGAGGGAGATACATTCCTTAATTTATAATAATTTCTAATATTTTGTAACAGCAAATTTTAATAACACAATAAATCCGTATTTTCATGCCAGTACCGAAGTACTGGCTACTGGGCTGGTGATACCCTCGGGGACAAATAGTCCACCAGCAGAGGCATCGATCCAGTGGTAGTAATAAAATCAACGGTACCAATTTTGTTGCACCAGATGCGCATTTCGACAAAACATGTCTCTTCAGTGATGCTCGTGGCCAAAATATATGAAATCCAAAGCTTATATAAAAGATGAAGAGCTAGAATCCAAAAGGTCCCAAAAGTATAGTCAAATTCGTGAAAGGAATCAGAGCTTTGCATGAGGGAGATACATTCCTTAATTTATAATAATTTCTAATATTTTGTAACAGCAAATTTTAATAACACAATAAATCCGTATTTTCATGCCAGTACCGAAGTACTGGCTACTGGGCTGGTGATACCCTCGGGGACTAATAGTCCACCAGCAGAGGCATCGACCCAGTGGTAGTAATAAAATCAACGGTACCAATTTTGTTACACCAGATGCGCATTTCGACAAAACATGTCTCTTCAGTGATGCTCGTGGCCAAAATATATGAAATCCAAAGCTTATATAAAAGACGAAGAGCTAGAATCCAAAAGGTCCAAAAAGTATAGTCAAATTCGTGAAAGGAATCAGAGCTTTGCATGAGGGAGATACATTCCTTAATTTATAATAATTTACAAATGTATTTGTCCACATGGTTACCATGGCAATGATTGTGAGAGTAAGTAGCTTAAATGACAATAAGAAACATTTGATGGATTAGGTTGCATAATCACATAACATTGTCCACGTATCCTAGAAATAAGTATAAATCGAGTGTCACTTATGAGTCTTTTGTACATTTGGTTATATTTATAAATTTACTGATTACAAATTTTTGAATTTTTTAAATACTAAGGCTTTTCTAACTCAGGCATAGATTACCTTAGCTGTATTTGACACAACTTTTAGGAATTTTGGTCCTCATTGCTCTTCAACTTCGTACTTTTTTGGGCCTTTTAAAACTTTTTTGGATTCGAGCGTCACTGATGAGTCTTTTGTAGAGGAAACGCGCGTCTGGCGTATACTAAATTTAGTCCTGGTATATATGATGAGTTTATTTAGCATATATTTTGGGTAGAAACTGTTAAACCAAATGTATCTTAATTTCTTATCGTAAAACTGATTATTTTCTATTACAATGTTTGTTCATCAAATCGAAATGACTGTCGTTCGGGTTGTGTCCACTTTGAAGTACAAAACTTCCATATTTCCTATAAGTATCAAAATAATTCTATCTCGCTAAGCTCTGTGCTCATAGGCATTAAATTCGTCAATTTAAGACTTCGCTTCTGTTAGTATTAGATATTGACAAACATAATGCGTACCCTTTTTAAAATGATTTAAGAGCATGTCATGCAAGAATTAGTTCTTAAATAAGCTATTTTCGATTCACTCATTCTCGATATCAAAGGCCAAAACTGTACACGAGATTAATTAAATTTTAAGTTGGATATTATTTTTATCTTTGATTTGCATACATTAGTTCAGGTTGTGACATTTAATATACCAATTGCATGAAATCCATTTTAAAATATAAAATCTCAACAGCTACATAAGATTGTCAAAATTATTTTTTCACTTTTGCAGAACATTGGATTCAGTTAGTTTCCAATATTTTAGTTACAGTATTAATGTAGGGGAAATCAACTTCGTTTTCTAGACGACACGAAAATTTGTAATTCCAAAAAAATATTTTAAGAGTACAAAAGTAAAAACGAATTGAAGCAAAACACATGAGTTTTTTTCGGATCCAGAATTAGTTTTTAGGTGTAATATCAACAGTTTAATAGTGATCTCTTATTAAATTGGAGTATCATTATACTCTTTTTATCAGTTTTAATGAATAAATAGGTATTTCAACCGATGACTCCTCTGCTTCTTTTTGAAGTGTGAAACTTAAAACAAACGTTGAATAGACGAATATATCTTTTTGTATTCAAGATACACCTTGTGATGTTCACCCTTGTCTGAATAATGGCGTATGCAGAAACATGGCTAGTGGTTACAAATGTAATTGTCAAGAAGGTCACAATGGCGATAATTGTGAATGTAAGTATTTTAAGCTTATCGTTCAGTTTGAAGTTCATGCGATTGCCTAATTTTTTGTATGGTACCCAGGTGAGTCTCTTCCTAAACGTTTATAATATTTAAACAGCAGTACATGTAAGGTTACTACTGTCGCCTTTATTCATCCATTTTGTTGTTGTTTTAACTATGGAAGCAATAATTAACTTACATAAAGAAATTGAAAGAGGAAGAATTTGACGGAAAAACTTGCATAATCACAAAATCAAATATTATAACCTCATATGTGTATAATCTCATTTTTTTACATTTATATACGATATAGAGATATAGATATAGCTTGATGTAGTTTAGAAGAAAACAAATTCGATGAGTACATATGAAAATTATACAAATAGACAGATATGTTCAGATAGTCAGTCTTTTTTTCATTCTTATTCAAAGATTCACAGAAGACCAAAAATATATATAATTCGAAAAAGAATAATGCAGACAAAACCATTGGCAAACATGATACAATCATCATCAATCGAGCATCATGAACTTCAAATAATTGCAATTTGTTTATAAATTAATCTGTATATTTCTAGCTTTTACATTAAATTTAGGCAGCAATTTGATTTAACTTTAAAGTCAACAGTTAAAGGGGGATAAAAATGTACTCTTGTAATATTGAAAAAGAATTTTATTTAGGGAATTTCATACTCTTTACAGACTCATCGGGAATAATTAGTTCTCCGAACTACCCTGGCAATTATGAGAATAACCAAGAGTACAAATATTTAATTCGAGAGCAAGTTGGACAAAGAATCACCCTGACATTTTCGAAAATTGATACGGAAGAATGCTGTGATTTCGTTCAGGTGAGAGAAATGCATCAACTGAAATAAATACAAAATGTCTTTATCTTATCAATATAACAGATATATGGTCTATAATTTATCACGGTTAAATTTTAATCATTAATTAAAAAGTCTTTGGGAAAAAGAGAAAATCCCGCACAGGGAGGTTGACCTCAGCTGGCCCCGAACTAAAATTATGTACTTGTTCAGTGATAATAAATGTCACAATTAACTCCAAAACATATAAATGAACTTGAATTTAAAACAAAAATACAAGGCTTACAAAAACCAAAGGCCCCTTACTTGAAACAGGCGCAAAATTACGGCGGGGTTAAACATGTTTTGTGAGATCTCAAGATTTCCCCTATACAAATCAATACGCACAGTAAAACTAATTAAGCCAATTTGATTTATTTGTATATCCTCCTTTTTTAAATTTAATATGTGTAACATTTTCACCTGCATGAAACTGTAGTTTAACTCAAGAACAGATATATCTTAATTCCTTTGAAGGACATTAACAACAGAGTGAATCAAAATCAAACAAAAAACAGAGCTTCATCATTTTCAAACCCTCTTACAAACCCTTCACCTAAAAAATTGTCCCCATTACAGTTTTTGCATGATCGAGCTAATCCCACAGGCTCATTGAGAACACATTTACATAAGCTACCTAGCCTAATGATTTAAAATCTATTGGTCCTTACAATCTAATATTTATGACAATACATCAGAATACATTGTATAGTACAATTTTAAGTGATATCTTTGTCCTGGTAAAATAAGTCTGGGCGGACAAACATTACTAGTATCAAAAGACCATGGTTAAGAATCTACTAGTTATATTAGACCGATGTTAGTAATCTATGTCCCCAGACTAATTTTTCTAGGAAACCATGACCTTTAAAATCCCATAAAAAATTCAATCAACTTTGAACTTGTTTGGCTTTATAAATATATTGGTATGAGCGTCACTGGTGTGTCTTATGTAGACTAAACGTGCGTCTGGCGTAAAAAATTATAATCCTGGTCTCTTTGATAACTATCAATTACATATAAACAATGGAAATTTAAAGGTTATGTTTTAATAGTGTTAAAGAGTGGGTAGTCAAATTTTTCAAATAAAATTTATGTCCCAGACTATTTTTCATTGGAAATAATGTCCATGTCATTGATATTAATTATGAGGCTGAATTCATACAAAAACTTCTTAGGAAGAAAGATAAGAAGTAAGCAATATTTTTGAACTCTTCTTTCCGCAATATAGATAATGTTTTTTCACTAAATAATTCAAAATTTGGTGACTATGTCGAACGCATCTATCCCACTGAACTAGAGATAAAGGATACACCAGATACAGTTAAGTCGGCCGCATATCTTGACTTACGTCTAGAAATTGACAACGAGGGTAGATTGAAAACAAAACTTTACGCCAAAAAAGATGATTTCACCTTTCCAATTGTGAACTTTCCAGTTCTAAGTAGCAACATTCCAGCAGCACCTGTATACGGTGTAGATATCTCCCGATTGATACGATATCACCGTGCTTGCATTTCCTATCATGATTTTCTTGATAATGGGTTGTTGCTCACTAGGAAGCTATTAAATCAAGAGTTCCAAATTGTGAAGTTGAAAATCTCTCTTCGTAAATTTTACGGACGCCATTACCAGTTGGTTGACCGTTATGGAATAACCGTTTCCCAAATGATATCGGATATGTACCTTACGTCGTAACTACAATCTTCTTCACTTTCAATAATAAGACCTACCGAATTAGACTATTTTCCGGATTTTTTATATCTCATAAACAACACCATGAACACGATGTGTAGCAGGATCTTATTACCCTTCCGTAGCACCTGTGATCACCCCTAGTTTTTTGGCGGGGTTCGAGTTGTTTATTCTTTAGTTTTCTATGTTGTGTCATGTGTACTATCCATTTTTGGCCATGGCGTTGTCAGTTTTCTTCGATTTATGAGTTTGATTGTCCCTCTGGTATTTTTCTTCCCTCTTTTGTGGCATGTTTACTATTGTTTGTCTGTTTGTCCTTTTCATTTTTAGCCATGGCGTTGTGAGTTTCTTCTCGATTTATGAGTTTTACTGTCCCTCTGGTATCGTTCGTCCGTCTTTTCCTAGCTATGGGTTTTTTTTTCAAAGAAAATTTGTTCTAGGACTGATATTCCTAGTAAAATCATGGACATGGACTTGATTAACTCAGGGGAAAATTCTGATTGACAATGTTTACTACAGGATCGACCAATAAAGCTGATCTGGAATCTCTTATTAAATGACTTTTATTCTTCAATTGAACTGAGCAACTTACCAAAATGTACCATGAAGTTGAAGAAGATATAAAATTTCATATCTTTTTATCTGAACTCTGACATTTAGCATTCACAATGGGTTTTTTTTGTAACATTGTCGGCCTTCAGATTTCTCGTATAATTACTTGATAACATGCTTTAATAAATAATTCTATCTAGCAAATCTAAATTACTTAGGAATCAAACAGTTTAACTGTTCTTGCTCTAGAATCGTCTGCGTTCCAATGAATGATCAAAGGAAATGAAACAGTAAAAATGATCGGAAGTCGTACTCGAAAAGGCTGAGAAACATTTCCGTTTCAAAACGTTCAAAATTATGAACATCATTTAAACTATTTTTTGATATGAATGTTAAAAATATGAAAACAAATGTAATTTATGTATAACGATACTTCAAAAGCTAACTGTAATCTTATCTTAGGCGTTAGAAAATTGAAACCGGAAGTGAACGTCCCGTATTAGCTCATGGGTCAATACAGGGAGCAATACGGCATTTTCCATATTGACCCCCGTAATTTATCAGAATTAGAGCTGATTTGATCAAAACATTTAATTATATATGTTATCAACGGTGCATGATAATGGGAGTATCCGCCTGACGCAAAATTATAATTTCACCCGGTTCCTTAGCATTATGGAAATTTGACAAAAACCGACCCGCTTTGTTTTTTCACATATTTTTTTATCATAAATTTGAAGTAGTTTGTAATTGTTTTTTGTGTGTTTAAATATAAGAGTTGTTTATGTTCGAAGGTTGTTTAATGCCAATATGTCATTTAACTTATCTATTATTTTTCTATTTTTTTGTTAATATTTCAGGTCTTTGAAGGAACAACTATTTCAGATTCACCGTTACTGAAGCTTTCTGGTTCCAGTAGTAGTAGTAGTACAGTGAGGTCAACTGGAAATAACATCCTTGTGTTGTTTACATTTGATGGCAGTGTTACTGGCAATGGATTCTATGCCACATATTATTCTTATTCATGACTTAAGATTCATCTTAGCACCATAGTGGTAACAGTTAGTTTAAAGATGTTCACTCATCTTGTTTATTGAATTTTTGTTATAATTATATTCCGAATTCTCTGGTTTTATCCATGCAGTGCTTGAAAAAATATTTTGCATCATAACCATTACTTTTTTTTCATAACGTTTTTTAATATTGTTTTAACAGCCATATTTGATTCATTGATTGATTGATTTTTTTGTAAGGCCACTTTCAGCTCTTTTGCACTATTTCTTAGTTGTCATTTCTTATTGGTGGATAAAGCGGGAGTGGCATAGTCGACCCACCTTCAGCAGGGAAATTGACAAGTATAGTCGATAAAGATTAGAGTCAAACTTATATGACGGATTTGAACTCACAACCTCAGTTTTGACAGTATAACAATACAATAGTTGGACTATTAGACCAATCGGCCGCCGAGGCCCTGTCATGTTTAAAATCTTAAAAAGTTCTTGTTATTCAATCACAATTTTTGACAGAAAAAATGTGTCAAATGAATGATAGATATATGAAAAATCAAGGGATAATTATTTCAAGCCAAATTATCAGTCGACATGTAGATGTCGATATACAGTATTAAATCTTTGACGAGTGTCGATACAAACCGACAAATCTCACAAACATGTTGAACCCCGCCGCATGTTTGCGTCTGTCCCAAGTCAGGAGCTTCTGGCCTTTGTTAGTCTTGTATTATTTTAATTTTAGTTTCTTGTGTACAATCTGGAAATTAGTATGGCGTTCATTATCACTGAACTAGAATATATTTGTGAAGGGGCTAGCTGAAGGACGCCTCCGGGTGCGGGAATTTCTCGCTACATTGAAGACCTGTTGGTGACCTTCTGCTGTTGTTTTGTTTTATTTGGTCGTGTTGTTGTCTCTTTGACACATTCCCCATTTCCATTTTCAATTTTATCCTTGAATCGTCACAGGTTCCGACCGTGCTAGGGCTGTATAGCCAGTCAAGGTTGTTAAAAACTTCTATTTGTGTCACAGGTTGAAAAGATTTTGTCTTTCGTGTATGATGTGTTGTGTTGGTCAAACACACATCCTTTCTTTTTATTAAAACTTCTATAATACGTGTTGAATATTTCTATTTTTTTATACTGTTTGTTTTCTCAAATGTTTACATTTGTCATTCAAGGACTTGTTATAGATAATGGTGCAGTTTTGACTTTGATCATTACTGAAGGCCGTAAAGTGGTCCATAGTTGGGTTTTTTCTGTGTCATTTTGGACTGATGTGAATATTTGTATTATTCTTTTTTTCAAATTTGTTGTGTTTTATGATATTACAGGCACTGCTGTCAAAAAAGATAGTAGAAAAATCAAATTACAACTGTTTATAAAATATAGGTAACATATGGTAATAAACAAATTTTGAAATACGAAACATGTTCATTTTTGTTTCTATAGAGCTGCAATATAATACCTTTGTACAAGAAATCATGAAAATTGTTGAAATAATTTTATACATATTAATCTTTTTCAGGTTAGAGAAAAATATATCAGGAATTACATGTAAATGTTGTACTACTTAAGGAAAAGTCAAAGTCAATCAAAACCAAACAAGAAATGTATATTTATGATCGTATTGGCTTCATAAGACAAAAAAAAAAATGATAATAGATTATTGCTCTTCTTTAGAACAAAATGTTTAATTTTATGATTATTCGAAATTATCAGAAAAAGTATGGCGTTAATGGAGAGAAAAACACCAACCTCTAATGCATTAAATTCATAACTCTTTAATCGCGGCAAAACTCTTTATACTTAGATACAGATTGTCAAGGACAATTGAATTTAGAATTATTAGTTCTCAGATCCTATATCTTTTTATGTTTGTATTGGTCACGTTTTTGGAAAAAAAATATTACAGGTATATACTGTAAATATGTTTATTAAATCAAACAAAAAATATTGCATACTGTGGATTCATTATTATTCGTTGGATACCAATTTTCGTGGATTTCGTGGGAACAGACGAACCACGAAATTAAATGTTCAACGAATATCAAATTTTCTATAGGCTTGTATGTAGATTTTTCCAAAACCACGAAATTAAATATCCACGAACATATAATTTCAACCTCAATCCAAAAAATTGGTATCCACGAAAATAAATGAATCCACAGTACATAAAAAGGTGTAAAAACTCATCCATTTAAAAATCTGCAGGAATCAATCTTATACAAATGCACGTACGCATGTACAAGGATTAGACTTAAATTTATTTTGGAACATTCACATACGTACTAAAGAGTTACATTTTGTCAGGTTCTTATGTCAACCCAATGTTAAAACAGTTGCATATTTGCACAGCGATTGTTTCAACCGCAATAGTTTAGCAGAGGATGTTTTGATATTCATTTGGATAAAGTTTATTTCTATCCGTCCCCATCGATATTGAGTATTCGAACCATAGTTTTGTCTTCAAATATATATATAGATATAGGAAGATGTGGTATGAGTGCCAATGAGACAACTCTCCATCCAAATAACAATTTATAAAAGTAAACCGTTATGGGTCAATGTACGGCCTTCAACACGGAGCCTTGGATCACACCGAACAACAAGCAATAAAGGGCCCCAAAATTACTAGTGTAAAAACCAACGGTCTAATCTATATAAAAAAAAACGAGAAACGAGAAACACGAATATATTACATAAACAAACGACAACTACTGTAAAGCAGATTCCTTACTTGGGACAAGTGCAAACATTTGCAACGGGATTAAACGTTTTAATGGAACCAAACCTACTCCCTTTTTCTGAAACATTAGTATAAAATCACAACATAGAAAAAACACGATAAAATATCAATTGGATGGTTTAACTCAATGTTTGTTTTGAGTTTGCAGCATTCTAATAGAATAGCAGGTTACAATTTAATTGATACAAGTTCAATCGACAACAATTTACTGTCGAGTCCATTTTTTTATAATATCATTTTGGCGCGGTTTAGTACTTAAACATCCCACAATTGTGTTATGGTAATTTCTGGTATTCCTGGTATTTCATTTATACCTATATGTTTTATCTATGTGCTACTTTATTTTTGTTGACTGCTGTGCTTTGATTTTTGACATTTTAACCAATAATGTCTGTTTTTTTTGTTCACACATTCTTGTCAATATAATAGAAATATATGCGACTGTATTACAAGTAAGAGGTTTGTCTAGCTTAAAAATCAGGTTCAATCAACCATTTTGGACATTAACAAATGGCTGTACCAAGTCAGGAATATGCCAGTTGTTTCCTATTTGTTTGATATGTTTGAGCTTTTTATTTTACCATTTTATAAGGGACTTCTCGATTTGAATTTTCCTTGGAATTCTGTGTTTGTAACTTTACTTAATAGAACAGAAAGATAAATTACGATTTTTTTATAAATAATAAAAAAAAAACCAGTAATTCCCTCTATAACTCCGTTGACAATAGGATTGTCCTTAGAACACCTTTTTTTAAGGGATAATTCTTGCACCATTTCACCGAGTGCGATACTATCAAGTCATTAACAAATCCATTTAGATGATTTAAATAAAATAAAAATACACATAACTACCTTGTAAATGCTGTTTTAGTCTTATATGATATCCCTAGTACTATATCAAGTCATGTGTAGGTTTATTTTAGGAATGACGGTAATATTTTTTTTTGTCTATGAAGAAATAACATAAAAAATGTATCCTGCCACCTCCAATACATGCACACAGCTACTTTGGTACACGTCTACAAAGAATGTCAAATGTACATATGTAAAGCTGTATATAAACTGTACATCAGTTAAGCTTTATAAAAACTGTACATCTGTAAAACTGTATATAAACTGTACATTTTTAAAGATGTATACACACTGTAACTCTGTACAAATGTACGTTCATTAACTACACATTTTAAAATCTCTGTGTAAGCTTAACATATTTAATCTACACTGCATGTTGTGTGATTCGATACATATCCACAGTTTATATACAGTTATACGAATGTACAGTTTATATACAGCAATACAGATGTACAGCTTCTATACAGCTTTACAGCTTTATAGATGTACAGTTTATATACAGCTTCCCAATTTGTACAGTTTATATACAGCTTTATAGATGTACATTTACATATGCATCTTTAGATTTGTATATCTAGACTACTTGTACTTAAGTAGCGTTGTAGAGATGTTCTTTCTGAGAGTTTATAAAAAAAGTGACACTATTATGTAATCAAATTTTAGTTTTAACGAAAGAAGGGAGTTTTATAACACTTGAAGCTTGAATGGACATTTTTTTCATATTTATGCAAGATAGCACTAAACCCTTATTGAAAATCCTTAACATGCATAGTTGTACAACATGTCAACAAATTGTCTCCCCATCTTCATCTTCTAGAATAGTCTAAAATTAAACTGATAAGTATATATTGAAAACAGTCATAACACATTCTCACTTTGTGTTATAAATATGAATAGATGTCCAGGCATTGTTTATTATCATCAGCTGTTTCGTTTCATTGTCGTAAGAAAGTGCAGTCGGCAACTCAATTCCGTCATCCGCATTCAACATATTATCAAGTTTATTTTTGTCGTCGTGTTTTGATATTTTAATGATTTCATTTAAATCTCTTCGTGACACATATATACAATATGGATCACCTACTGTAATTCTATTCGCACCACTGATCTCGCTAAATAAGTTTGGCTCCTCGCTATCTACTGGTAAAACAAACACATTGTTGACATTTCCTGAGTAATAACAATCACCAGCTCTATTAATAGAAATATCAAATGCATCCACTTTTGTTTTTGTCTTTTTTAGAACGTCACCATTAAGATTAGTTATTATGAAACTGTTTTGAGATGTAGATAAGCATATTCGCCCGTTTGAACTGGCGATTGCACCACAACTTGTACCGAAATATAGTTTATTCCCGGGTTTCAATGTTGTTAAATTTACAGTTTGTATAAAACGTCCATTAAAAGATGTAACGAGAGCATGGTTGTTGTCGTATAGGGTCACACTATGGGGAACGTAATCTAAATGAACTGTTTCCTTCTTTGTTCCGTCCAGATTGCAAATGAAAAGCTTCTTCCCAATCAAGGGGGACAGCAGAAGTCTTCCGGTTGGAATGAAACACCCTTTAAAAATCAAAACATTCTTCCCAAATATGTCTGTCAAAAAAGAAAAAACGAGGTACATTTTATTCTGGTCAATCTGCGAACTAACGATAGCCTGACCCTGTTGTAAACGACCAAATGCAGCGGAGGTGATGCTGATCGTAACTAATGATGGACATATGCAGGTTTGGCTGTTTTTTATTTCACACGAGAAATCAATTCTGTTTTAATTAATTGGCTAAATTTGATGGGTATTCAGTTCTTTCAAGTCAGTTTTAGTGTCAAGATATTTTATCATCTGGAAAAAATAAAAAATAAAAAATAAAAATCACTGTAATATGTTGCAATAAAATAATATTCTTTCCGAATGAGCCAGCAACTTTTAATTTTGATTGGACATATTTTTAAATCATTCTCAGTTAATGTCAAATTTCATTAGAAAAACAGTATAAATTTTATTCTCTGATATTCTAACATAAAACTGATACTGGTCAAATGTATGATCTTAATTTCAATTAACAATTTTAACTTAAAAGTCGATAGATAACTTTGTCCAGTACACCCCATATGAAAAAGTGAGGGTTTATAAATTTGAACATATAGGAAGGGAAATTACCTATGACATTCAATTTGTGTATAGATAAATGCATATTAATTTACGTTTTTGATTGAGTTAAGTCTACCAATTGATATTTTATCGTGTGTTTTTCTATGTTGTGATGTTATGCTATTGTTTCAGAAAAAGGGAGAAGGTTTGGATCCATTAAAACGTTTAACCCTGCTGCAAATGTTTGCACCTGTACTAAGTCAGGAATCTGATGTACAGTAGTTGTCGTTTGTTTATGTAATATTTACGTGTTTCTCGTTTCCCTTTTTTATATAGATTAGATCGTTGTTTTTCTCGTTTGAATGGTTTTACACTAGTAATTTTGGGGCCCTTTATAGCTTGTTGTTCGGTGTGAGCCAAAGCTCCGTGTTGAAGACCGTACATTGACCTATAATGGTTTACTTTTTTTTAAATTGTTATTTGGATGGAGAGTTGTCTCATTGGCACTCACACCACATCTTCCTATAATTATGTAAGTGGCGTTCAAAAAGACAAAGATGAAAATAAAATAACGTTGACAATTTTGTTGACTCCTAAAAATGCGTGTATCTGTTTATCTATATACGTATTTGCTGGCCATTGCACTACTCTCATTTGTTCTTGTTGAATGAATTGCCACAAACTAAATTTATATGTATATTGATTTGTAAAACTCTTTTTAAATTTCAGTTTAAGAAAATGATAATAATTTGCAATTAAAATAAAAGTTACTTATTTCCATTAATACATGCACAAATTTTACCAAACGCTACATTCCACTCTAATTATTTTCACAGATATCCATCTGCCTTTGAAGGGAGGAAATGGATTTTTTTACATCCCTTTAATTTCCATTTAAAACTACAATTTCTATACTTACGTTTTCATTGTTGAACCTTTCTGAAAAAGAATCAACAGTTGAGACTATCAATAATATCTATAATCTTTGTACTTTCATATATTGATAAAAGTTAACTATATTTGTTTCGAATGCAAATATTTATTGTTTATTTGTGATAACTTGGATATATTTATACAAAAATGTGTATGACAATATTTATAATCTATAAAAATGTATTATATGTCACTATTTATAATCTATAAACCTTTCGAATTCGTGATCTATCCAGTACATTTCTTATGTCACATTGGTTTTTTTAATGCGTCAAACTAAGAACTGATTGTTTGGTTACGTTGTTCATTGACCTACAGACTTTTTCATGAAAAAATCTCGAAATTGCTATTTCGACTTGATTAGAAAAACTGTTATTTTCAGATTCATTTTATATTATACACATGTTTCTTTATAACTTCATGTACAGTCAAATGTTTGATTATATGCAAGTAATATCAATGAACTCAAAATTAATGATGATACAGAAGAACTAGTATTTTTTTCCAGTTTGTAAATTCACTCTCAGATCCTACGCGTTGTAAAAAGTAAAATCACATTTTGGACTCTTGATTTTGCCTTTTGATTTTTGATTTTCCCTTTTTGAATTTTCCTCGGAGTTCAGTATTTTTGTGTTTTTATTTTTTATAAATTTTTACCTCCGAGGAAAATTCAAATCAGAAAGCCACTGGTTTAATTTTAAAACCAAAAGCTCAAAAACATCAGACATATTGATAACAACTGTCATATTCCTGACTTTGTACAGGCATTTTCCGTATGTAGAAAATGGTGGGTTTTAAAAACCTGGTTTTATAAATGTAGCTAGCTAAACCACTCATTTGTATGACCGTCGCATCAAATTCTCTTATATTGATCACGATGTGTGATCAAAACAAACAGACATAATGTGTAAAAATGTCAAAAAAAAGGAATGGTAGTCAATATCAAATATCAAAATCAAAAAGCTCAAACACATCAAACGGATGGATAACAACTGTCATGCTTTTGAATTGGTAGAGGCATTTTCGTATGTAAACACTGGTGAGTAAAACCTGGTTTTATAGCTCGCAGACATAATGTGATAGAATGTCAACAATAGGGGAACGGCAGTCAACATTGTGTAACTTTAAACACAAAAACAATATACATTGTATAACGAAGGAGCACAAAAGGGCATGTAGAAAAAGAACATTAGCAAAAATAAGAATTATAAGACAAGAATACAACAATGCAACAACACAATGGGATTATCTCAGTACAGAGCCATGTCATATGTATAATGCCTTTGAAAAATCTGCTTACGATATAGGGACAGACTAAGATGTCAAAAACATGAGGGAAATACCGACCGCCACTCATTTTATCTAGCCGAAGCTGAGTGTGACATTGATTTTTGGTGAACTAATATACATTATTGTTGATTACCAAGCTGAAGCGTGCATTCAATAGTGGGATGGTCTCACTGCATTAAAAACCCTATGTTGCATTCGACTATTTGTTTCCAGCTCTTTAGTAGGATTGTTGTCGTTACATTCTCTCTTCTTTTCCGATAAGATAGTTCAATTATTTGTGTAAAAATAAGTAAGAAAACATTTGGTATGATTGGCAGCATGTTTGTTTCAACATTATTATCTTCACAAACATATTCTTTAGAGCCATCAAATCAAAACCGACTAGTAGCAAAGTTTGCTAAAGCGAACGACAGAAAAAAGGAGCAAGTTAATATATATAAAAAAGAAGACGTTGTATGATTGTCAATGAGACAACTCTCCACAACAGCCCACAGACATTAACAGCGATAGGCCATCATACTGCATTCAACAATGAGCAAAGCCCATGCCGCATCGTCAGCTTTCAAAGGCTCCGAAATCACAAATATAAAAAAAAATCATACGAGAAATCTAACGGTATAATTTATGTTTTCGCTCGAAAAAGGAACGAAAAACAAGTAACATACGATAACCTCCTGGCTTAGGTCAAACACATACATTCAGCATGTGTATAGTCCATTTTACAAGTTGAATAACCTCTAATATTTTGGGGTGAGCTAAAATTTGGTCATTACCCTTTCATCAGACAGAAATGAACGGACCACATCAAATACTGAAATTAATTCACCATGTAGTCTAAAATAGTCAAATTTTGAAACATCATTACGTAATGCTAAAGCCATAAGTGGAATAGGCAAATTAAAATTTCAAAATAACAAAAATACATCATGTAATAAAACAACTACATTACATAAGTCGCATATCCATCAAGTATTTTTTAAACCACATTGACTAATGAAACAGCCACATTAAATGATGATGAAACCACACCGAGTTATGACAAAACCATATGAAGTAATAAGAAAACTCTATCATACCAATACAAAACAATATCGTGTACTATCGAAATGTCATTAAGTAATGACTTTACCATGTTGAATTATATCAAAACATCATTACATAATGTCAAAACCATATTATATAAAGACAGAATATCGTCAAGTAATAATAAAACAGCATAACGTAATATCAGACCTCAATATAAAACAGCCGTGGCGTAACATATATTTAGACTAATGGATTATCAAAGTGATCAAGTCTTCGGGTGTAATACCACCATTGATTTCCCCCTATTAGTCTTTGTTGAATTGGCCTTTTTTACTTTAAAGTATTTACCTTTGTTTCAACTAAAGAAATACCTTGCATGATCAAAGTGTAATCCTTTCCAGTGCTACAGTCCACATATTCACACTACATTTTATTGCATATTAGAAAGTAACCATCACCGAAAGTAAACAACTCAAATTTTACACTGTTATATACTGTTTACCTACTTTGGTAACGTTAACTTTCCAAAATATATTATAAGACCATCAAATAAAAATTAATACATGTTTATGACTCAGGAAAATTTAGCTGCATTGGAATGCAGGGTTAATTTTCTACAACTGTCAAATTCAAGAGAATATTTTTTAAGACCTACTTTCGTACAACCGGATGTGACGTACCATTATTTGGTAGTATTACACCTTCATTACTGTTAGTATTCAGAACCTACTTCGATTGTCCTATACAAATACATATGCCAACAGTAGCAACTTGCTAGCTTTAAATGTGTTTTATGAATCTATTTCAATCTTTCATCCTCAATACCATCGTCTGTTGAAAACGTAATAATTATCCTCAGCACTTTGTTTTAAAGGGACTTATTACCACAACTTACCGTGAATTGAAATAAGCCCCGCCTACTCACCTATAATAGAATATACATACGGTGTTCGCACGGTTGATTTTAACAAATAATATTTCAAGAAATGTATAGGAGGTAAGGCAGAATAAAATACCCGTACTACGGAAGGAATATGACAGTTCTTATTCATTCTTTTGGTGTGTTTGAGCTTTTGATTCTGCCATTTGATTGTTGATTTGAATTTCCTCGGAGTTTTTTTATAATCTTTCTATTTTATTGAAAAAATTAGAATTCAACAAGAATGATTTTTAATTTATTTATTTTTTAATATATTTTGGAATTTAGTATGACGTCCATAACCACTGGACTAGTACACATTATTTGTTTAGGGGCTAGCTAGAGCATGCCTCCGGGTGCAGTATTGTCTTGCTATATTGAAGACCAATCGGTGGCCTTCGGCTGTTTTCTGCTCTTTTGCCTGGTTCTTATCTATTTGACACATTCCCCGATTCTTTTCTTAATTTTATCTAGAATAAAGATCTTCAGAAAAAAAAAGTATTGGCTACAAAGTTAACATATATTGTTGACGTTGCAAAAAAACAATAAATTGTACGCAACTTGTGACCTAAAGTCTTTTTACGTTATGGAGATTTTGTACGTTTACGATGTTGTTAGAGTTTAAAAGCTTACGAAACAACTTGAATGCAACCTTCGACCTAATTGTCTTTTAAAGCAATTTTGCAAAAGTGCATAATGAATCCTAGCAACAAGATGTTCTAGATCAGTGGTTGCGGTTACAGTAAATCATAATCAAAATTGTTATAAGTTATTAATTTTTAACATAAATTGTACATTATCAAAAAGAAGTTTTTTTTGTATTAAAAATAATATTACAACTGTTTTCATGTGAAACGCAAACACAAAGTCAATTCTGGTATCTATGATGAGTTTAATTTGTTCGGCCAGTTTAAAAACAATACAAGGAAATCGCATTATGAACCTTCTCCCTTTTAAAGCAAGGAGGTCAAACAGAAAGGTCGTAAAGATTAGCAAACACCATTATCATAAGATAAATAACGTTTTATTTCAGTAAGTTACTTCAATGCCACACACTCATACCAGTCCCTAGACCAGGAAAAACTGGTGAATTATTTCAGGCGTTTTGGTCTTTTCAATATTATCTAGGCATCAGTTGCTTATGACAACAAATCTTCATAACATAACATACGTATAATATGGGATAGTCATACAAGTGAGAGGTGTAGTTATTTGTAAAACCAGATGTAATTCATCAATTTCTACATAAAAAGGCCACACCAAGCCAGGAATGTGACAGTTGTTTTCCATTCGTTTGGTATGTTTGAGCTTTTCATTTTGCCATTTGCTTAGGAATTTTCCTTTAAGAATTGTCTCGGTATACGGTATTTTTGTTATTTTACTTTAACATAGCGATGAAAGTTTGTTAAAGATGTCATCACATGAGATTAATATGATACTCAAAGATAAATATAATACAATTAATAAGAAATGCGAGAATAAAGAAGTTATGTCTTTAACCCAAAGACATGCCTAATACGAAAATAAGAAAATACGATTTACCAAAAAAAAAAGAGAGGTCGCAAATCTAAGTACATTTTTTTTTCTCACAATTCATATGGAAAACAGAAATAAAGCCGGAAAATAATATTATTGTTATTAAAACTTATCTTATCTGATATATAAAATCAAGAACACGGACGGACATTAAAGGACTTATATCTATGTCCAATGTCCGTTACATCAAAAGTGGACTTTTCCCAAGTCTAATATTAGATTTTTATCATTGAAAATCATTTGATAAAGATGAAATATACGTCCTTATGCTAATTTTGATATAAATTAATTTCACCACGCAAAGGTAACAGTTTGTCCTTGTTTTATTTTTCATGCTTTTTATTTCAAGATGTTAAACTCTTACCAGATTTGTTATGGATACTTTTAATAAAACTGAGAACTTAAATTGGGAATGTGTCAAAGAGACAACAACCTTATCATAGAGTAAATAACTGTCGGAGGCCACAAACGGTCTAAAATGAATCGAGAATATCCCTCACATTGAAAAGTCCGTTAGATGGCCCCGTAAATTTAAAAATGTTTTAATTGAATTATTTAGACATTATATATAATATCAACTTCCTTTCATTATTGGATTAAGTTTTAAAGTCTCAAAGGTAGGTAAAACAGTGATCTTAATCAGAATATTATAGGCTTCTGATGCAGTGCATATTGAAGATATCGATGTTGTCAACATTTGAGTTTTTCTGCACTTTCAATGACAGTCATCTTGTTGCTGTCTACTAACTATAAGTTGCTGCGTAACGTAGAAATATTTTGAAACCAAGAGGAGGAGGGGTTTGAGTTATTAGAAAACAACATACCAACACTATCTTTGTTAAAAAAATATGGAATTTTCATTTTTTTTACACATTATAAAAGTACACACACTACACAAATGGCAAACAGACTATTTGCATATCTGGGCAAACATAAAACAATAACATTTGCGTCACGTTTAAAGTAACTGCCTATGCATGGGGAAGTCTCATGCAAAGAAAAAAAATCAAAGAAGAACAGCAATATGTTCAGATGTCCCTAAAAAACTTAACAAGAAGATCAGAGCTGATCCTTCATTTTGTATTTCTTCAAGAAATTTTACTTATTTTTGAAAGTTATCATTTGAAAATGCCATTTGTTCTACGGATTTTATATCATAGCCCTCCTTTTTAATCTATTGTTTTCTGTATTCTTTTTGTAACAGCTAAATTCTCTATTTATAAGATACTCAATGGTTCTCAGAAATACATCGACATCAGTTTCCTGTATGCTAATGACAACGGAGTTGTATCATAATTTTCCGGTCGTTAAACATATATAAAAGTGAAACTCAAAAGAGACGTTCTCATAAGGAAATTGCTCCAACGTAAGTACATTTGACAATAAAGATGTGAAATTCATGATTTCTTTTTAGAAAATCAAAAGCAAGAAAGAAATACATGTTGGTTTTGTATCATCTGCGTGTATAATGTATTTTGAATAGCGACATATGTTTGAAATGTTTAGTTTCCATGTAAACAACGAAAGAACGTACTATTTTTTTTTTCTTCATAGATGGGCATTAAATATATTAAACATACGCCTACATTATTTACATTTATTTTTCCAAAAAATAGTATTTCTACCTAACATTTAAGATCGGTTATGTTATTCCAATGGAATAGTGGTAATGAGATCAATTTCCACTTTCCAATATGTTTTGTTTTAGATAAAGTTGGAAAGTGTTAAAATACTATAGTGTGTAATTTTTACGAGATATTTACACATACATAGATAAAGTTGGTGACGAGTTTAAATAAAGATTTCAACTTTCTCTATCTACTTCCTAGCGAGAGCACAGCCAAGGGAACGGGCTCAGTATAATCAGCGGATAAATTTGTGTACTTTTATCGTTTATCGTCTTTAAATTTCTGTAACATTGTGAATAAAATATAATGGCTTGGTTAAAGTATACAAAAACATTTCCAACATATTTAATCAAATACCAACCTCTTAATTGAGCGTTATAACTATATTAAGTAGTTTGAATCATTATGAAATTTGAACATTTGATGTTGGTTTGGTGTCAACCTGTCATGATAGGGGAACAACATCATGGCTTACTGAAAGTGTAAAAACGATCGTTTTTATAATCATATCAAATGTATTCGAACATTATTATATCAATTAGTTTGAATAGTTGATATAATAGTATTTATTGATACGAAATACTCACTCCAAAATTACAATGTTTTTTGAAAACCTTTTTTTTATTATTGAAAAGGGCGGGGTGTACAAATACGTTGGCTATGTAAAGGTACAAATACATCTTTTATAATTTATTTCTTTGTGTTTGTAATGCCGTGGTCGATTTAAAGTCTTCAACAATCCCTTTTCCGACGTATTCGGTATAGTTTCGGTTTGTGTCCTTTGACCTTAAGGACGCCTAACTATGGCAATTAATTTACTTAATTTTGTTTACATACAAATCATAAATCCAACAATAAAAAACACCTGACAACAAAAATATAGCAAATAGTTCTGATAGTAGCGCTAAACTCTTATCAATCAATCAATAACAGAATAATATTAGTATTGTATACCAGAATGAACTAATTCAGAATGGTGTTGCACGAAATAAATGTAACTGTGTTTGAATTTTTGATAATCACAGACGTCAATTGTGAGAGACAAATGACTGAAAAAAGACATAATTTCTAAAAAGTTTTTCATTCTTCAATTTTATAGTTTGACTCCTTTATTGCAGAGCCATGCTCCTGATAGTGTCTTTGTGCATAATGGGATCCAGCGTTCTTACATTTGCACAGACAGATGGTATGTATATTATATGTCCAATTCAAAGAACTTCTTTGTTTTTAAACAAAGATTTATTCTGCACAAATTTTTGAAAAGTGCAAATTCAACATTAATATAATAATTTTGTGTTTAATATTGACTATGCGAAAATAGTAGCCAGGGTGAGAGACATTAATACACGACCTCAAGTGGGTAATCTTTTGTCTATCACCCTGGCTACAATTTTCACATAGATCATTTAACGGTATATATTTTGTTTTAAAACTTTGCAAAAATAGAGTAATTTGAATATAGAATAGCATTCTATCAGGAATAATAATAATAATAAATAGAGAATCATAGGTGGCATTACACCTATAACGGTGAATATTAGTTTTAAACACATCAATAATATCATTATTATACCGACTGTTTACTATTCAATATAATAGTGCAAATTGCTAGTTTCTCTGTAATAAAAGTGTTCATTAGTATTAAAAAAACTCTTTATGTAAAGTTGATTTTGCCTATTTGACTGTAAGAAAGAGTTACAAATAAATATAGATTCAAAATTCTGTTTTTTGAATGATTAATTTTAACCCTTTCTGAATATTAATCATTATTGACTAGTTAAACAAGTAGAATTCTGGTCAAGCTGGTGATAGAGGTTGTCTAAAACTTGCTTTGAGGTACCTATATTTTGCTTATTTTTTAAGGCATGAATTAATGTTGACTTCAAGATAAAGAAGTGCCAAAAAGGTATCGTGTCATAGCTTTGATTTCTGGTATTGATTTGGATTTTGTTTAAGCAAGGTTTACTCCATACCCCTTACATTTCATTTTCATTATCATTTTTCATAGTACTCAATAATTTACAAACACAAAAATAGTGATCAATATATGCTCATAACTATTTATCTGTAACAAATGACTACTAAAGTATTCCAATAATTTGGGCTTCAAAGGCAGTAAGCAGAAGTAATCAATGAACAAAAACGTTCTAAAAAAACTATAGAATTTTAGATCACATAAAAATCAATACGCATAGTGCAGTTAACGCTATTTTCGCTTCTGAAACTATGCAAAAAAAGAGCAATTTTTCTATAGAACATTTTTACATGAAGTAAAATGATTACAAATAGAGAAGCTGCATCTGCACTGTGAGTACTCTGAATTTGTAAAATGTCATGCTATTAACATGAAATGTTTAAAAAATGAAATGCAATTTCAAAAATGTAATATTCTGGATGGATTGAGTGTCAAAAACATATTATGAGAAATTGTCTTGACATAGGACGCTTCGGTGAATATTAATAGTGCGAGCAAGCCGTTCACAGTGTTTTTGGGGATAATTTTCTGTCTTTTTCTCCTTATGCTTGTATTTTACTAAGTAATTTTGTAATGAATATAAATTATACGTAGGTAAAATTATGTTTGCTGCTGTAACAATAAAATATTACATAACAGGTATGCTTTTTATATCACTTTCTTGAACGCAGAATAAATTTAAATTGTACGTAAGGACTTATATAAACCTCCATGGAGTCGGTAAACTTTTATATGATTAATTCAATTTGCTTGAATACTTTAATGAATCATTGATAACTACTATTACATTTCTTTCATAAATTAGTGAAATTAATCCTAACATTTGTATTTATTGGCCCAAAAAGTAGAAATTTTTAAGAATGGGGAGGTACAAATGTTCCAAAAATAACATAATAATGCGTACAAAGAGGAACATAAGGGATATTTTTACCCTAGAGTCATCTTTTGTAACATATTCAAATGCTTGTAGTCGGATGAGATAAATATTTGTTAATTGGTGTACATTATATACTATCGTGACGCGACTTAATTTGGATTTTTCGAAGACATGTTGCTCGATTTGCAGTAGATATTGTCTTACTATACATGTACTTGATTTTTTCTCAAACTGTAGAGCTGATAATGACGAAACTTGGTAGTAATTTTTTAAATATCCAGTGTTGTAAAGGCAAAAATCACTTTCAGAAGATTCATTATAAATGGCTTATTTTGGTGTAAAACCACCTACTCAGAGAACGTCATATCGGGTTGCATACAAAAAAGGGTCGAAAACGAATCTCTTAACAGTTGTAGGAACCTATTCCTACCATTCATTGTAATAAAAAGATGCGTTTTATAAATATATATCTTGAGTGTTTCAAACAACTATTTTTTTTTATTTGGTGTTTCATTATTATATTTTGGAAACTTAAGGTTAGATACATTTGAAAATGGAAGTGGGAATACTAGTATGTCAAAGTGACAACAACCTGACCAAAGAGCAGATAACAGCCGAAGGCCACGAATAGGTCTTCAGTGCAGAGATAAAATACTGTATCCTGAGGTGTGCCTCAGCAGCTGGCCTCAAAATGAAAATGTGAACTAGTTCAATGAAAATAGACGACATACTAAACTCCAAAACATATAAATACACTAAAGTTAAAAAAAAAACATAGAATATTAGAGAAAACCAGAGGCTCCTGACTCTGGACATGCGCAAAAATGCGGCGGGGTTGAACATGTTTTATGAGATCTCAACTTGGTTACTAAAGCTTGCACACTGGAAGAAAAGGGTGAACAAATTGTGATTTTTTTTCCACAGTACTGGACAGGATAAAACCTTACTCATGTTAAGTGTTTCCTAATTTAAAACAAAAATTTATTCTGCACAAGTTTTTGAAAAATGCCAATTTAAGGTAGATCACAAGTATATATTTTTTGAGACAGATTTTTTTTTATAATTTGCCAAAATGAAGATTTAATTATGCTCTTTTCAAAATTTTAATAAAAAGTATGGGTCACCGTGCTTTTTATCAAGCTATGAGACGTTGAAAATTGCCAAAATTTGGTTTGTTTGTTCATGAAAAAACACACTAGTGTGCATTACAAAAGTACTATGAGATAGAATTTTGTAATAAATTGTGAGAAGAAAGGTATCATAATATGTTTTAAGAAAATAAAAAGAAAACATGGTGTCACCGAACTTGTATTCTTGCTACAAATAAAAATAAAAAATTTCCCTATTAGCCCAGTATAAATTTTATACTAAAAGAGTTAACTCCCCTTAAATGGCTCATTTGGAAAAAAATATTTTAAAATAAAAAAAAAATATATTTGTTAAAATATTTTGTATAATACGATTAAGTAACAAGTTTTCTTCAAATAGAAAAAAAAACAGTCTAATCATTGAATTGCAAACCTGTCTTCAAATTTGCAGATTTAGGCAAATCAGTAGACCGATTTTGTACTGTGATTGTACAATCCAAGATGGCGGTATACCATCAATCTACCTTAACGTTGACTAATAAGGGGAAAATCAATTGTGGTCTTTCAGCTAAAGTTAAAAAATCCTGTTCTGTAAAATAATTGATTATTTTGTCAATGTGCATGATATTATACTTTTTTCTTCTTCTTTTTTTATTTTCATAAATTTTCGCATGTTTCACCACAGCTGTAAAAATCAAAATCAAATTGGTTATCACCATGAAGTTGCATTGCATACCAATGTGTTTATCCATTAATTATATATATTACTTCAGGTGATTTACGATTAATTTCAAATAGACTAGAGGTTTTTTACAACCGAACATGGGGCACAGTTTGTGATGACGGCTTTAATGATATTGATGCTAATGTGGCTTGTAAACAACTTGGCTTCAGGTAAGGAACATTTCAATCGATAGACATGCATGCATATGATATACTTAATTGCCTGTCACACAGCCTCTAAAATTCTGTTGTTCTATTATCCTTTCATAAAGATGACTACTGTAAAAGATGAAAAAAATATTTATTCAGTTTTAGATGTAATATTAGTAGTCTGTCGATATTTCATTCATATCCCATCATATATTTGTAAATGAATTTTAGCCTTATCCGACCATTTTGATTTAAAAATCATCCTGACAGTCTCAAACAAAAACGTTAAATCTTGCCTAGAAGATTTTTGGGTAATTTTCTGGTCAAATTAATACTGTTAAGATATATCACTTATAGTCAAAATATTACTGTTCACTGTTCAACAGCTTTTTAGACAATTCAGTATGGCCATATTTGTATCAAGGTGAAGACGGATAAATCAGCATGTGCATAACTTGGCCATGTCGACATAAATCAAGAGATTGAGCGGTCCGATACGGAAAATACTGGATTGGCCATGAGATTATATGAGACGTTCACTTCCGGTTTAAATTTTTTACGCCCAATTAAGTTTTTTCATTTAAAATCCATCTACTGCAAAAAGACAAATTCAGAAATGAATTTCTGTATATTCGTATGTTTCTCATGTAATCAAAGGATTACAATCATTAAATAAAATGAGTAATGAGTTGATTTATTGGCACTGTAAAAGATTCCCGATCCATTGTATTGGTCCTCGACTCTTCTGTTTTCGTGGCCAAGGCAGCTCATCTCGTATCTGTAGCTGGGCCAATCCAGAAAAATAAAATGTTGGGTTGAACCTGGATTTATAACTAGCAATACCTCTCACTTGTATGACAGTCGTATCAAATTCAATTGTATTAACATCGATGCGCCAACAACGAATGGATATCAACTTGGTACATACATGTTCAGAAAATTGTGGATTGAACCTGGTGTTATAGCTAGGTAAACCTCTAACGTGGATGACAGTCTCATCAAATTCCATGATATTGACAACAATGCATAAACAAAACCAACAGACACAATAGGTAAAAATGTCAACAGTCAACATTGTGTTATTATCTTAATAGATATAGGAACATGTGGTGTGAGTGCCAATTAATCACTATTAAAACAAACGAATATAGCAAAGACAATAACAATCAAAACGAAGGAGTAAACAAAGACCGAATAAAGGAAAATCAAAATCATCGCGTTTGTCAAATTTTTGTATTTAACCTACCGTCAGTAGTCATTTCGAGAAGAAGGTCTAAATATGAAGCAGATTTAACTGTGTCGGTAGTATCTTTAATTTCAAGTTCACTTGTATATACTAAATGTAATAAAATTAACGGTACCAATTGTCTTGCACCAGATGCGCATGCCGACAATACATGTCTCTCCAGTGATGCTCGTGGCCAAAGTATTTGATAGTCAAAGCTTATACATAAGATGAAGAGCTATAATCCCAAAGGTCCAAAAATTATAGCCAAATCCGTGAAAGGAATCAGAGCTTTGCATGAGGGAGATACATTCCTTAATTTCTAATAATTTCTAATATTTTTAATAACACAAAAAATCCGTATTTTCATGCCAGTACCGAAGTACTGGCTACTGGGCTGGTGATACCCTCGGGGACTAATAGTCCACCAGCAGAGGCATAGACCAGGGGTAGTAATAAAATCAACAGTACCAATTTTCTTGCACCAGATACGCATTTCGACATTACATGTCTCTTCAGTGATGCTCGTGGCCAAAACATTTGAAATCCAAAGCTTATATAAAAGATGAAGAGCTATAATCCAAAAGGTCCAAAAAGTGTAGCCAAATCCGTTAAAGGAATCAGAGCTGTGCATTTAGGAGATACATTCCTAAATTTATAATAATTTCTTATATTTTGTAACAGCAAATATTTGTAACACAAAAAAGTGGCCACTGAATCTATTATTATTAAGAGACAGTCCATCATCAATATACCGAAAGGTGAAATTCTCTTTTCGGTTCAAGCCCTTGGATAAATTCTGCTTCATAGGAATAAAAATAAAAATCTGCCAGTAGAGGAGCGCAATCGGTACCCATTTGGGATTCCAATAGTCTGTTGGAAGACCAAACCTCCAAATTTAACATTTATGTTCAATATGTATGCAAATAAGCACAAAAAAGCATTACACCAAACCTAGCATCATCATTTTGCTTTTGTATAGCCCGAACGAAATTGTCGGTACCATACTGTTTTACCCCTTTCCGTCATTCCGTCATTCCGTAACAAACCATTATATAGAGTTTTTTTCTAAACGCCTTCAGATACTCGGCTGTTTTTTGGTATGTGAGTTATCCATGATGAGTGACAGATCAAGTTAAAGTTTTGTTCCGCTCCGTTTACTTTTGCAGAAATAACGGACTTAGAACTTTGATAAATTGTTGAAAATCACAGTTATACAGACTTTTTTCAAAACGCTGTCAGATATTGGGATGATTTTTGGAATGTGAGTTAACCTAGATGAGTTATAGATCAATTTTAAGTTCCAATCTAGCCTCTGTCTCCAGTCTACATCTTACTGTATGCCTATTTGTCAATTAAAGAACCCCTTTTTCTGCCTCAAATGGTCAATTTAGAATTCTTGTCACAACAGTATCATCTGTTACCATATATCTGACACAATTTAGCTTCTATGTATACTAGAAGTGTTCAAACAAAGCCATATTCACAATAGTTGTATGTATGCAGATACCAGTCTGAGATATAAATTCACTTGAAATGCTGTAGAGATGACTGCTAAAACATCTGATTTGTGCATAACTTCCAAGCATAGTTATTGTTTTCTATATCAAGAACTTTAAAATCATAAAATCATAGCATTTACAAGTAAAATAATTTGTTTTATGACCCAGGGGGTAGGCAATTTTCTATGTTTTTTGCCCCTGGGGCCTCAAATTTCCTAAATCATTCTGCTGTTTCTGGCCATTTTGGAATTTTAAATACATATTCAGGATAGAATACACTATTGTAAGTTTTCTTGAGATATTTTTGTTTTTCTAGCTTGTATTTATTATGACGTGGTGACAAAAAGCAGATTTAGGTGTTGCGGCTTACTTTTGGGTTAACGAAAGGACACAAATATCCCATAAATAATATTTAGGAAGGATCTATGAGTTTCAATGACTGCGAAGAGTAAATATAAGCACTTCTTAACAATTTAGCTTACAAATATACAAATATTATGAAGTAATTTTGTATCCAGGACTTTAAGTAAAATATGCATACTGTAAACTGTGAATATATGCTGAGTCATCATATTTAAGGCCCAGGATTCTATCAATCTTCATGAAATATTTATAAAACTTCATATTTGAGTTAATTTCTTTAAAATCTGTGAAATAAAGCAAATTTGGTTTAATTCTTAATGTTCCTCTTTTTCACCCTATAGAGGTTGCATTTCTATAAATATTGACAATGCAATTTCCCATAGGAACTCCTTTCACGGCTAAAACTATACCACTTTTACTATGGAGATTTGAAAAAAAACTTATCCTAGAATTGAAAGTTCATATTCACCACAATTTTTTTCAAAAGTCAAAATATAGGGCTGTGCGGCATATTTTCAATGTTTATATGCCCTGAACTTCTCAGAGTTTAAACTTACACTAATTTTCTTAACTACCCCTACCTCGAATGAAAGTCTACCACAGATTACAATGTAAACAATATGCACGTGTTTATTTACTGGTAATAAAATAAAATCAACGGTACCAATTTTGTTGCACCAGATGCGCATTTCGACAATACATGTCTCTTCAGTGATGCTCGTGGCCAAAATATTTGAAATCCAAAGCATATATAAAAAATGAAGAGCTATAATCCAAAAGGTCCAAAAAGTATAGCCAAATTCGTGAAAGGAATCAGAGCTTTGCATGAGGGAGATACATTCCTTAATTTATAATAATTTCTAATATTTTGTAACAGCAAATTTTAATAACACAAAAAATCCGTATTTTCATGCCAGTACCGAAGTACTGGCTACTGGGCTGGTGATACCCTCGGGGACTAATAGTCCACCAGCAGAGGCATCGACCCAGTGGTAGTAATAAAATCAACGGTACCAATTTTGTTGCACCAGATGCGCATTTCGACAATACATGTCTCTTCAGTGATGCTCGTGGCCAAAATATTTGAAATCCAAAGCATATATAAAAAATGAAGAGCTATAATCCAAAAGGTCCAAAAAGTATAGCCAAATTCGTGAAAGGAATCAGAGCTTTGCATGAGGGAGATACATTCCTTAATTTATAATAATTTCTAATATTTTGTAACAGCAAATTTTAATAACACAAAAAATCCGTATTTTCATGCCAGTACCGAAGTACTGGCTACTGGGCTGGTGATACCCTCGGGGGCTAATAGTCCACCAGCAGAGGCATCGACCCAGTGGTAGTAATAAAATCAACGGTACCAATTTTGTTGCACCAGATGCGCATTTCGACAATACATGTCTCTTCAGTGATGCTCGTGGCCAAAATATTTGAAATCCAAAGCATATATAAAAAATGAAGAGCTATAATCCAAAAGGTCCAAAAAGTATAGCCAAATTCGTGAAAAGAATCAGAGCTTTGCATGAGGGAGATACATTCCCTTACTGGTAACATTCCCAAGTTCTGTCTCTGCGGTACAGAACAGAGAGCATGACTGAGAAACAGTATGTAACAATATTAATTTTCTATGAATATTCAATTACTCCCCAAAAGAGGCGTGTTTTGAGCAACAGTTGTATTTACAAAATGCAACCTATTAACGACGTTATTTAAATGTTAAAAACGTAATACGCATAATCTAGACTTCAAGACCATCGTGTTTTATTTGTGAAGTTGACACGTAATTTTCATCAAAAAGGTAAAGCCTTGAGTATTGGTCAAGTTTGACAGTTCAACTTAGAATATAGATGTAGATGAAGGTACCTTCCGATGAGTTTTTTAAGAACTGATCTGTGTAAAAGTGGTGACCTTTAGGACTTATTGTTTTGTTAGTAAATCATAATGTATCATAAATTACATACCCTCGATTGACCTGCTCGTCTTGCAACGACATGAAAAATTTAAAAGAAGTGGCATTATTGTCAATGCAAAAACTTTTCAACAGAAAACAAATTACATATAATTTAAAAACGATAGCTGACTGTACGGTCACTCACAATTAGCGAAACCAATATCGCACAGTATTAACTATAAAGACCCCGAAAACTATAAATGTCAAGCATATAAACCCCTATTAACAACTGTTTAAAATCATTTGTTTTAGACATAAATGTCAAACAGTCAATATCCACCATCCATCATTTAATTAAAAGACGTGACTTTGTGCAATGCAAAAACATAGGTATAAAAGATTATAGAACAATGAATGTATATATGTGTAAAGCAATTATATCTAGTTTCTTTTATATCTCATATCTGGGTCTAATACAATGATGACAAAAAAATATTTATACCGATAAAAACATGATGCAAAGTTCTCTATACATGTTCAATATGTAACATGCTTACCTTTCCGGAGCACCTGATTTCACTCCATGCTTTAGTGAAGTGCGTGTTGTTTCTTAATTATTATTGATAACTATTGATGTAAATGTCCTTTGGTTTTGTGAGTCTTTGTTTACTCTTTGGATTTGATTGTTATTGTCATGTAACCTTTTGGAGTTTGTTTTTATTCATTCTTATATAAACTTTGTTGAATACATGGTTTTCCTTTACATTCGAGTTTCATTGTTACATATATCCAAAAGCGTTTATCCAAATCATTATGATACTATTGAAACATTTGTTCAAAATGATCATTTTCCGTTTAATTCAGGACTTCAACTGAACCAAAAGCGACAAAGTTTATCCTACAATGACACATAAGTAAAACCTTCTTTAGCTAGTACAATTTTTGATGGAAACATGTCAGAGTAATAATATCTGAGAAGGTAAAATTGAAATGACATTCTTACGATATTTATATTTTTACAGCGAAGGAAAGTCCTTGGGATCCCCAGTAAATTATGGTACTGGTAAAATTTGGCTTGATGATATTGGATGCAAAGGAAATGAACCCACATTGGCAAACTGTTCCAATACTGGATGGGGTATGCATGACTGTGATCACGATGAAGACGTAGGAATCGAATGTTTTTCCAGATATGATGGTTAGCATTGTATTTTATGTCAACATATAGGATATATAGATTCCACAACTGCAACAAGTGTATTCCGATATTTCTCCACTCGAGACATTTAAATCTTAATATTTGAAGCGCGAGACTTGCCGAGCATTTTGAATAATTAAAATTTAACTGTTGAGAGTGGAAAAATATAGTAGTTCACGAGTTACAGTGGTGAAATCTGTTTCTCTAATGATTCTAATCCTTCCTTTTCAAAGATTTGAAGAAAGTTGTGTCCTGTCGATGTAACGTCACAATTAAAAAAAAGTCAAAAGAAAACAAGAAATTTTAACATCACAATCAAATTCCAACCAATCATTCGCCAAGAACAGACTTCTCACTAGTGAGGAGAAATATGATCCTCACACCGTTCAGCAAATGTGAAAATAGCACAAAATAAGACAAATACTCATCCCGGAACGTAAAAAATCACACATTTTTAATTTCATTAATAATTTTTGCATTTTTCAAAATTAACATCCAAAAGATGATTTACAGGGATCAAAAGGTTTCATCTTTCATTTGATACCTAAATTACCCATTGTATGTTTTCAACATAATTAAATATTAATACCTTTATAATTATGCGTGTTGAAGTGTTTTGTTTTAAACCTAGTTATGGATTGTTCTCATTGTTGATGGCTCTACGGTTGTCTAGAATTGCTTACATCTACTCCGCTTGGACTTTGGTGTATAATTAGCAATCATACCAGCACTTCGCTTTTTCATAATGTTCTATACTTTTTCCCGTATATTTCTTTTTGATCGGACCAAAGTTGGCTGGTGTTAAATCTACAAACATTTAATCTAATGATTTGCTCTATAGATATGTTCTTTCCTAACAAGTCATTTAAGACAAATCTAGATTAGCTCTATTGTTGTTTCAATACTTGAATATTTTTTGGCACGCGTCGCATGTTTGTAGGGAAAAAATTAAACAGGAAATGTTTTAAACTCTTCGCCAGAACTGTTTTATCGATATTACTACTTTGTTCTTCGATTCATCGTGGCGGCATGATCGTTAGTTTGCAAATATTACCACTTTAACCGGTGGTATTTGGACCGACGTGAGATTTGTTTACCCCGTATGGAAGGACTCAATGTGAAATCGAGATGAAGTACACCAATAAAGGCGCCTTTTCTTTGTTTTTTTGGCATTTTGCCTTGCATGTACGGATTTTGTGTCATGAATGAATACTTCATAAATATTGTATTCCTGTAATTCTTATCGAATATGTTTAATCCCTCGTAGATTATTTTTAGGAGTCAGCATTGAACAATATCAACCAAAACTTAATGGGGCAAACACATATATGATACCATAGCCAAAATCATATCTTTAAACTATTGCTTTAAACGTCGGTGTTTTTGTTTTCAGTCTGTATTACTCTGCTTGCTAATGAATTGAATAAAGTCAACAGTAGTATACCGCAGTTCATAAGTCATAAATTGATTGAGACAAAACAAATCCGGGTTACAAACAAAAACCGATGGAAATACTTAACCTACAAGTTGAAAACCACAAAAGAATAGAAACACTGAATGCAACAAAAACATACGCCATAAAACTTACATAGATACATATATTTTGATGAAACTATGACAATGATAATGTCTCGTGTGCGTAACTAACGTAACAAATAAAATGACAAATTACAAATACAGCTAGAAATAATTATAAGTAATACAAATTTGTATATGGCTTGTGTTAACAAAATCGCAATCGGATGACAAAAAGTTGTGCCTATGAATTTGCGGATACTTTTCCCTTTATGTACATCGATATTACAAAATGTTGTAAAATTAGACCTCTAACATGCAATGTTAATGTAAGTAGATTAAGTATTTTGACAATAGCTGCACACATTGGTTGATGAGTTTTATTACTACTGATATATTATAATGTGACATTGTCAGTGAAGTCTTGGACATAAAAAATAATAAATAATACTAATATCAATATTTGGAAAAGTACAAAAAATCAAGACAAAACTGTTTTCAACATAGGGTTACATTTTATACCTACAATATGTTTATCATAGACATGCTAGATGTTCATTATTTTAGGTGAGATAAAATTAGATTCTGGAGTAATAAACATTTTTTACAATGGAGCATGGGGCACAGTTTGTGATGACAACTTTGACGACATTGATGCTCACGTTGCTTGCAAACAACTCGGATACAAGTACGTATTCTTGATCAGAATATCAGTCAATATTTTAAAATTGAATTAGAATGCGTTTTCACGGCTTATTTTGTAACTCTGCCTTTTAAAAAGATTATACTATAACAGTTACGTGTTATTTTGTATTCACCCAATCATAAATGCAATGCATACACATGAAATTCAGTCTTACCATCTTGACTTTCCCATCATCAGAACAGTCTGCATCTATGTTGTATTTTGTGTTCTATTGTTTCTCTATTGGTCTTTTTTTCTATTTTAACCATGGTGTTGTCAATTTATTTTCGACTTCTGAATTTGAATGTCTCTCTGGTATCTTTCTCCTGTCTTTTTCAGTAAAAGTAGCGGCCGTTTGAGTATATTTATCATAATTGGCCTGTTTATTAATTTGTAGTTTCATATGACTTGACGAAACTGAGCTTCCAATAAGTTGTAAGCATCGTTTTGTCATGACTTAATGTTTTGCCGACTTCTATATTTATGCATTTCTGAACAATTCTGCCGCCTATTCGTCGAAGTCCAATAGTTCGAGGACGTGTTTTATCTGTAAGTCCCGTGTTACTATTTCATAACAAGCAAAAACATCAGTAAAAAGAAAAACCTGTATTTCGCAAGTCCTTATGCACAAAATAGACGATGAAACCTGGTGTATAGCTATTTTCTATGACAGTCGCACAAAATTCCATTATATGGAAAACAATCAGTGAACAAAACAAAAATCCCAGTCACACCTTAACGGATAGCGAGAACAGACATCCGAACGGATAACTTTTTTTCAATCCGTTCATGTCCGTTAGACGTTCGTTCTGATCCATTAGACGTCTGTCCATATACGTTTCATGTCCGTCGATGTCTGTTCTGTCCGATGAAAAATTTCGAGCAAGTTCAAAACTTTTAACGGACGTCCAACGGAAGAAGTGTCCGTTGAACGTCTGGAAGGCGTCCATTATTACGGTATTCGCCCGTTCCGTTTCCCTTTTGTTTCCGTTATTTGTCCGTCATACATCCGTTAGAGCTCCGGTTGACCAATTCCCCAACATACTATTATCGTTCGTATAACGAACTAGATACCATTGAGATGGGAGCCATCTCTGTGGGCCCCGCTGTCAATAATGTGGGGTAAATAAGTTGTATGGATAATCTGATATGAAGCATTATTTGAAGTTATTACATAGTCTCATGTGTGATTTTATTCTAAGATTTTAAGTTAAAACTGATAAATATTCTCAACTTACTTTCATAGTATAATAGTGATATGACAGCATGATGTGAACTCATTGTTGACTACTCTAAGGTGACTTCTGGATAAATGGATTGATGTTTGAACAATATGTTTAAAGGTGCTGCCCAATTGATATTTGTCACATATTTTTAGAATTATGCCTTCAATACATTATGACCCACCAAAAAAGAATGCCAATTAAATGTTAAAAATGGAAAATTGCTGAGGGGCTTCAACTTTTTGAAAAATATGGATTTTACCTAAAGAAAAATATAACACAAAGAAGCAAACTATAACTATCAGGAAAATTGTGGAAAAAAATTTGTAAAAAAACTTATACACAGTATTGCTTAATTAGTTTACAATTGAAGATCAGCAAAAACTTGGAAATGATCACTGTAAGGAGATCTTGCAAACAGTAATAATAATCTATAATAATATAATAATAAAAATTTGTTAGCGATGGACAGACCAACAGACAGACAGACCTTTGACCTAGGAAGTTGTACATCCATCATGACACACCCTCTGGTGTTGTTCAAAATGGATGGCAAGTATAATATTTGAAATCATAACGGTTCTCAAGATATGGAGCGGACACGATCTTCACCACAGGACACGGGGTTGTCATCTGAAACCAAAGTTTGTTTTACCTTGACCTTTGACCTAGGAAGTTGTACATACATCATGACACGCCCTCTGGTGGTGGTTAAAATGGATGTCAAGTATAAACTTTGAAATCATAACGGTTCTCAAGATATAGAGCGGACACGATCTTCACCACAGGACACGGGACAACCGAAACCAAAGTTTTTTTTACCTTGACCTTTGACCTAGGAAGTTGTACATACATCATGACACGCCCTCTGGTGGTGGTTAAAATGGATGTCAAGTATAAACTTTGAAATCATAACGGTTCTCAAGATATAGAGCGGACACGATCTTCACCACAGGACACGGGACAACCGAAACCAAAGTTTTTTTGACCTAGGAAGTTGTACATACATCATGACACACCCTCTGGTGTTGTTCAAAATGGATGGCAAGTATAATATTTGAAATCATAACGGTTCTCAAGATATAGAGCGGACACGATCTTCACCACAGGACACGGGGTTGTCATCTGAAACCAAAGTTTTTTTTACCTTGACCTTTGACCTAGGAAGTTGTACATACATCATGACACGCCCTCTGGTGGTGGTTAAAATGGATGTCAAGTATAAACTTTGAAATCATAACGGTTCTCAAGATATAGAGCGGACACGATCTTCACCACAGGACACGGGACAACCGAAACCAAAGTTTTTTTTACCTTGACCTTTGACCTAGGAAGTTGTACATACATCATGACACGCCCTCTAGTGGTGGTTAAAATGGATGTCAAGTATAAACTTTGAAATCATAACGGTTCTCAAGATATAGAGCGGACACGATCTTCACCACAGGACACGGGACAACCGAAACCAAAGTTTTTTTGACCTAGGAAGTTGTACATACATCATGACACACCCTCTGGTGTTGTTCAAAATGGATGGCAAGTATAATATTTGAAATCATAACGGTTCTCAAGATATAGAGCGGACACGATCTTCACCACAGGACACGGGGTTGTCATCTGAAACCAAAGTTTTTTTTACCTTGACCTTTGACCTAGGAAGTTGTACATACATCATGACACGCCCTCTGGTGGTGGTTAAAATGGATGTCAAGTATAAACTTTGAAATCATAACGGTTTTCAAGATATAGAGCGGACACGGTCTTCACTGAAGGACACAGGGTTGTCAACTGAAACCAAAGTTTTTGACCTTGACCTTTGACCTAGGAAGTTGTACATACATTATGACACACCCTCTGGTGTTGGTTAAAATGGATGTCAAGTATAAACTTTGAAATCATAACGGTTCTCAAGATATAGATCGGACACAAAGTTAAAGTGTTACGGACGGACGGACGGACGGACGGACAGACTGATCACTATAGGGCGACCCGCCTTAGGCGGGGCCCTAATAAAACGGACGATGAACGGATGTGAAACGGCCATGCATCAGAAGAATAACGGATAAAACGGATACGTACCGAATATACAACGAATGAATGCCAATTGAAAATTTCGAGTCAGACAGCCAATTTTGAAATGTCAGATTTCTTCAGTGTCATGATTGTTGATTATTCATGATGGATCTTGGAGTAAAAGCACATCTACATAATCATGCAGCTCTTAAACAGGCCTTATGGTGACATTTTGAAAAAAAAACAATAACCAGAAACAAGGAAACTTTTAATTTGTTAAGGTCAAGTGATAGTGATCAACATGTATTATGAATGCAGCTTTTAATTTTCCGCTTTCTTGTTCATCCGTTTTGACCGGTACACTTTCGTCAGGTGTCAGTTTTATGCGACACTCGTCCGTTGGATGTACATTCGACATCCGTTCTGTCCGGAAGGTTTCTGTCAGTTTTCCGTTTCTCGTACGGTGCATTTTATGTGTGTGTCCGTATAGCTGCGGTCACATTAACGGATAGCTCAAACGGACACCGTACGGATGAAAAAAAACGTTTTCCGATGACAAAATTTGTATCCGTTGTGACTCCATTGATTTACTGACCATGTAAAACGGACTCGTAAAGAATGCCCAACGGACACATACAGGATATGTAACGTACGAGAAACGGAAACGTAACAGACAGAACGGTTAAAAGAATATCCATCGGACGAGAACCGCATAAAACGGATACCTAATGGAAGCATACCGGATAAAAGGATGAACAAGATAAGTAGAAAATTAAAGTCTGCAATATTAATACATTAAAATCATATAAACGTGACCTTAAAATAATTTAAAAGCTTTCGTGTAACGGGTTTTAGTCTAGAAGGTTTATATTTGCAACATTCAAGTTCAGTCTGGCCAAAATAAGAGCTGTGTTTCCTTCACTATCTATCATGAATAAAAGGCATTCCTGACATCAAGAAATCTGACACACCAATGCTATGCATTTCTAAGGCGAAAAGTTTGGCGTCCAGCGTTCGTGCTATCCGGTAAGGTGTGACCACAGCTTGTACAGACCTAAAAGGTCAAAAAATTTAAAAAAAATCGGGGTTAAGTTGTCAACATAATTTAATAATCTTAATCACTTTAAAAACAAACAAATAAGTCAACATTTAAAAAAAATGACATATAGACAATGCACAAAAAGCTTAATTTATTGACAAGAAGGCAAGGTTTACCGTAGAACCATAAAACAATAACAATAACTTTATTCCGTTTATTTCAAAATAGAGAGTTATGCAACGGGGAGTAGCACTAGAAAAATAGGAGCAAAAATTCAGTCCATCAATAATTTCTAAATTGGTCTAAACTCTAAACTTTTTACATTTATGTATACGTGAGTTTAAATAGAATTATTTTTTTCTACTAAACATGCAGGAACGGATGTTTTTTTTTACTAGTGACGATGAGAGTTAGTACAGTATTGTTTAAATCTTGAAATTATAAGCGATTCAGCGTTCGAGCATTACTGAATGACATACTGCATTTCAATAGAACGTTTTAATATTGGTATTACTTGGAGCCTGTAATTCAGTGGTTGTCGTTTGTTTATGTGTGATATAGTTGTTTTTCGTTCATTCTTTTATTTAAATAAGACCGTTAGTTTTCTCGTTTGAATTGTTTTCCAATGTTATATAGTGACAATGCGGTATAGGATTTGCTCATTGTTGAAGGCAATATGGTGACCTATAGTTGTTAATGTCTGTGCCATTAGGGGCTCTTGTGGACAGTTGCCTCATTGGAAATCATACCACATATTCTTTTTTATATTACGGCATTTTTCATTATTGTAGCAATGGGGTCTTCGTTGGAAGTACAGTGACATCTAAAAAAATTAATATAATACTTGACAACATGGATTGCAATGGTGACGAAAACAAATTGGCCCATTGCCCTCATGCAGAATGGGGTGTTCACGACTGTTATCCTGGAGAAAATGTAAAGATCGAATGCAATAATAAAACTGATGGTAATTATACAGTTATAGAACTTATAATTTATAATATATGGAAATATAGGATCTTAACTTTCTAGCCAATAATATTCTGGAAAATGATTATTTTTTGTACTAAAGCCAATTTCAATTGAAAGACTTTTATCATATTTTTCAAAAAAAAAAGAGAGTAGTATCTACGAAATTATTGTCTTCATGTGTTCACTATAAAGGCCCGATATTTTAAAGTAAAAAAATGAAAGAAAAAAACATTTTTATAAATGTAATACAGAGCAAAGGGTCCTATGTTTTGTCGTCAACGGTTCGATTTGGGCTCACTAGTTATACCAGAATGTGTAGCAACTCAAGTAGTAACTTATAGATACTTTTGACGCATGAGATCTGAAAATATCTGCTTACATGTAAACGTGAGATGCAAAATGCAAATATCTAGAAAGTACAAACAAAAGTTAAAAATTTGGAATTTAAAATTTTATGTTTAAGATCAAATGTTTCAACTGTGATGTAGTAAATAAAACATAGGAATTACATTCAGGCGGCGGTAAGGTGAACTATAGGAATACAACTTATTTCATGGTCTACATAATCTGACCTCGATCACATTTGATGGTTAAGTGATTAAGGTTGAATTTATGTGATCATGTCCGTTTCTCAGAAACCTTAAGCAGTATGTCAATAATTTGGTGTATGAAAAGATTGATGTAAGTCTGGTTGGTGTCATTTGACTTTGACCCAATTTTCATGGTCATTGGTCAATGTTTAAGTTTAGAATAAGGTCCACCTCTAACAAACTATCAGCAATTTTTAACTAAGTTGGGTTTATTGAATGATTATAAGATGCACATGTCTGACTGGTAGGTTTCGAATTACCTTCACTTCATTTTCATGTTCATTGTCAATGTTCAGTCTTAAGTGTTTATACAGAAATAAGATGATGTGGTATGGATAACTATAGATATCGACAGATTTGAGTACCGTGAAAGTGCTTATGTGTTATATCTATTATGGGTTTGATTTACTTATAGTAAAAGCACTATAAATGCAAATGACACCATTTTTTTAAAGTTTTCATTACAGTATTGAATAGGTTACAATTTGGAACAAATGAATTTAAAGGATTGATATTTTTATTCTAATTGTATCTAAAATTCTGGATATCAGTTATAATTGTATGCAACAGGGATACTTGATGGAATGCTGTACATTAAGTAATTTGTTAAAACAGCAAAGAGTGCTATAAAGAATTTATGAATGTAAAAAAAAAAAGACATTTATTTCATATCTTGACATATCAGTACAATATTTATTTATTTTCTCCGATTAAAAATATAATCTAAGCTATTTCAGATTTGCCGTCTTTATTGAAAATCTAATAAGTACTGATAATTTCTCTATTTATATCATCTTCAAATGAAAATATTTTCTATAAAAGCTTCTACATCAGGCAGTATGAGAATATAATCAAAACTATGATAGATATATCAATAATTACAACATAACAATTTTTTCTATGATGTGATGTTATGCTATAGGTCTGTAAGTATACATTATATACTCTATCTATAAACGCGAAGCGGATTATGTAAAATTATGTAAAATGTGAAGAGTCAAAAATTAGTTTTATGGTTCAATAAAATCAAAATAAATTATTGCCATTCATTATAAATAAGTTCCTATCAAAAATAAGGCTCAAAGAACTTTTTATATTATTTATCTTGATAATAACAACGTACACACATGTTGGCGTATGAATACACAACGTCAGAGTGGGCGCGTCGCCATCAAAATTGACAACATTTAAAATAAAACTAATAATTTTAACCAATCAGAAGACAGTAAATACACAAAATTTATTTATATTGTATTAAAATAGAATTCTGAGGTAGGTTTTATTTTGTTTTCTATTCTATTGCATTTGATTTCAGAGAGTCAACATGGCAGCTCCTTCTTTACGAAATGTCAATTTTGGATTTGACGGTAGCTTACGAGAAAACATGTAAATTAAAAATCGGAAATATTGGGTTTGAGAATTAAACATATTTTTCTAGCGGTTATTAACGAAACAATTAATGCAAGTTAAAGATGTATGAGAATATTTGAGCTTTATCTAACAAGGTGTAAAAAAGAACAGCTCCGCACACGGCATACCAACCCTCGCTTCAGTATTTAAATACACTTATTTGTCCTATTAGAATCGAAATAATTCATGGAAGCCATAGATTTGTTGTAAATTTACACATGGCCTGGGCCGTGATATTCATTAATTTTATCCCTCGCTAACTCTCAGGATAAAATTCGAATATAACGGCCCAGGCCATGTGTAAATTTCCAACAAATCTATGGCTTCCACGAATTATTTCTTAAATAAAACATATACATGTACACACGCTTAAAAAAATAAAAAACAAATTAAAATTTTTTTTTTTTAAATAATTCTGGGTTCGATTTACAACATCATCGAAAAAAATAGGGTGTGATATTCCGTTAGAAAGTGTTTTACATGTTCAGCAAACTTACAGACTAAATATTTGTAATAGGTCAACAGGGCATGATTATTAGTTTTTTTTTTTTTATACATGAGAATTTCACCTTGATCTCTTTTCGTGGTTCAGTGGATAATATTACGTGTTCTGGATTTTTTTCTGTTGCTTTTATACTATAAGTAAAAGGTCAACTATAGTCTATATAGTTATCAAAGGTACCAGGATTATAATTTAGTACGCCAGACGCGCGTTTCGTCTACATAAGACTCATCAGTGACGCTCATATCGAAATAGTTATAAACCAAACATATACAAAGTTGAAGAGCGTTGAGCGTATGTCTGTAATGATTGCAAGGTGTATATGTCTGCCTCGCTAGGTTAAGCTGACCGTGACCTTATCTTAATAATTCTTTGGTCACTCTTTAGTTTTAGAAGTTAGTTCATCTCCTTAGATACTTTAAACAATATTTCAAATATATTGAGTCAAAAGAATTACTAAAAGGTGTTCACGTTCGACTGTTTCATCTGAACTTGAATTAGGGTTTCCATGCATAACACAAAGTTAGATTAGTACAGATAAAAAATTAAAAAAAACTTAGGAACAGGCCTTTATTGCTATTCTTGATCTCAAAGTCATAGTGAAGGCAACAGTAGTATACCGCTGTTCGTAATTCATAAATCGATTGAGAAAAAAAACCAAATCCGGGTTAAAAACTAAAACTAAGTGAAACGCATCAAATATAAGAGGACAACTACGACACAATAGAAACACACCCTTAAAATGTAACACACACAGAAAGGAACTGTAATTTACTAATGGCCATTTTCCTGACTTTGTACAGGACATATTAAGAAGAAAAAAATTGTGGGTTGAACCTGGTTTTGATGCATGCCAAACCTCCCGCTTGAATGGCAATGTTAAATTTAACATTAAAATTTAAACACTACATGACAGGACTACACTATAAATAAATGGGAGAAAATATAGAACAGAGAAACAAACAAATAATAGCTTACGTGGATAGGAATAGGGGCCAAGAATAGGTGGCGAGTATTGTAGTCAAATTTAATACTCAGACTGTCAAGAAATTGAGATATTGATGTGAATCATATAAAAGAAGTTATCTTAAGAATAAATACATCATATAATAAAAAAATACACAAGAGTATACATCTCAAGCACAGGAAAACTTGAGGTAATAAGTCCGTTTTAAATGATGCATGGCATGATAATAAGGTGATCATGTCTGTCTGTTTAGGGTTCATCTTATCTTGACCTCATTTTCTTTATTTATTGGTTTATATATTTCGTTTTCATGTTTTAGTCTGTTTCTTGTATACTATAAGCAATGTTTTTAGTCTATTCAGGTCTTTCCACTTTTCGTTATTTTTTTTTTTATTTTTTTCTTCTGCCGTCTGAGATGCTTTTTTGTTTTGCAACATATCGAATGGATGTTTGGCCAATGATGTCTTTAGTAATTGAGGTTTCAAAACTCACCCTGTATGACTGAACACTTATTCTTATAGGAGTTATCTCCCCGCGTCCCCTTTTTCTTGTTATCGCTATATCTCTAAAACCGTAAAAGATTTTTACAAACTGTTTTCACCAAATTGTTTGTCTACTCTTAAGAATGATTTGGTTTTTTTTTACTGAGGTGATCAGAGACATCTTATGGGAGTTATTTCCCTTTGAAAATTTAAGATAAACGATATGTTGGGTTAATTCATACGGTATAAGTTGTAGAGGCCTACAGTCTTTTGATATGAAGTCCTTGGTCCATATAAAGAAAATCGAGGTCAAGGTAAAAGGTCAAGGTCATATTATATATTTTGAAATTTGCTTGTTATCGTTATTCAAAAGAAATTGTAACAGTTAATGATATGATATGTTTGCAAAATCACTGTTTACAATGAGGCGCAACTTCAACTTATTCAGTCAAAGTGTTTTGGTTAACCCTTATAGGAGTTTTCTCCCCTTATGTATTTGAAATCATTATTTCTCCACATCCATACAAGTGATTGACATGGGACCTTCTTATTTGAGTTCAATGACCCATGACCTTGAAATTGAGGTCAAGGTCATGTTATATATTTTTTATTTCGCTTGTTATCGTTATTCAAAAGAGACTGTTACAGTTAATGATATGATGTGTTTGCCAAATTACTGTTTACAATAAGGGGCAACTTCAACCTATTTAAGTCAAAGTGTTTTGGTTAACCCTTTTAGGAGTTTTCTCCCCTTTTGTATTTGAAATCATTATTTCTCCACAACCACCCAAGTGATTGACCTGGGGCCTTTCTATTTGAGTTCACTGACCTATGACCTTGAATTTGAGGTCAAGGTTGAAGGTCAAGGCCATATTCTAAATTTTGGAATTTGCTTGTAATCTATATTCAAAAGAAACTGTAACAGTTAATGATACCATGTGCTTGCCAAATTACTGTTTACAACAAGGGGCAACTTCAACACATTTAAGTCGAAGTGTTTTTGTCAACCCTTTTAAGAGTTTTCTCCTCTTTTGTATTTGAAATCGATATTTCTCTACAACCGTACAAGTGATTGACCTGGGGTCTTTTGATTTGAGATCACTGACCTATGACCATGAAATTGAGGTCAAGGTTAAAAGGTCAACTTCACGTTCTAGATTTTGACCTTTGCTTTAAATTTGTTTTGTTCATTATAAAAAAATTAAGTCTTCTGCATATACCTATTAATCTTATTTTTCTATATCAGTTGAGGTACGAAATTACGTCAACAAGGAGTGACCCTTTCTAACATCTTTTTATAAATTCCATTCTAATTATCGAGGTGGAAAGACCTTTTTTATTTTTTTTATTTTTTTTTCTACTGCCGTCTGAGATGCTTTTTTGTTTTACAACATATCGAATTGATTTTTGGGCAATGATGTTGTACAGTAATGGAGGTTTCAAAACTCACCCTGTGTGACCGAACACTTATTCTTATAGGAGTTATCTCCCGGCGTCCCCTTTTTCTTGTTATCATTATATCTCTGAAACCTTAAAATATTTTAACAAACTGTTTTCACCAAATTGTTTGTCTACTCTTAAGAATCATTTGGTTTTATTTGATTGGAGTAATCGGAAGACATCTTATGGGAGTTTTTTCCCTTTGAAATTTAAGATAGGCGATATTCTTGATAAATTCATACGTTATAAGTAGTAGAGGCCTACAGTGTTTTGATATGAAGTCCTTGGTCCATTTGAAGGAAATTGAGGTCAAGGTCAAAGGTCAAGGTCATGTTATAAATTTTGAATTTTGCTTGTTATCGTTATTCAAAAGAAACTGTTACAGTTAATGATATGATGTGTTTGCCAAATAACTGTTTACAATAAGGGGCAACTTCAACCTATTCAGTTGAAGTGTTTTGGTTAACCTTTATAGGAGTTTTCTCCCCTTACGTATTTGAAATCATTATTTCTCCACAACTATACAAGTGATTGACCTCGGACCTTCCAATTTGAGTTCACTGACCCAAGACCGTGAAATTGAGGTCAAAGTCAAAGGTCAAAGTCATGTTATAAATTTTAAATTTTGCTTGTTATCGTTATTCAAAAGAAACTGTTACAGTTAATGATATGATGTGTTTGCCAAATTACTGTTTACAATAAGGGGCAACTTCAACCCATTTAAGTCGAAGTGTTGGTCAATCCTTATAGGAGTTTTTTCCACTTTTGTATTTGAAATTGGTATTTCTCCACAACCATACAAGTGGTTGACCAGGGGTATTTTGATTTGAGATCACTGACCTATGACCTTAAGAAATTGAGCTCAAGGTCAAAGATCAACTTGACGTTCTAGATTTTTACCTGTGCTTTAAATTTGTTTTTGTTCATTATAAAACAATTAAGTCTTCTGCATCTACCTATTTATCTTATTTTTGTATCAGTTTGAGGTACTTAATTACACCAACAAGGAGTGACGTTTTCTAACATCTTTTTTAACGTTTCATTCTTATCATCGAGGTTGAAAGACCTTCAACTGTTCTCTGAAGAATTGTTTTTTAATTTGTGTATGCATTGAATACAAGAGGTAAATACCTATCATGCTTGATTAAAACTTTGGCCTAGGCATTATTTCATTGATAATCTTTAGTTGTGGTTAATGTGATTCTAGTAGTAAAACTTTATCTTAAAGACTTTCAAAATAAAATCTATCCTCAGACGAAAAGCAGGCGAGGCATGTCAGCGTTTGCACTCATGTTATTGAATTGGCGATTCATTTGCATAAATTTTATAATTGATACAAAGGATTCTTCGTAATAGCGTCGACATTAAGATGAAAAATTTTATATTTTAGGAGATTTGCGACTTTCTTCAGGAAAACTTGAGATATTGCACAATAACGAATGGGGGACAGTTTGTATCGATAACTTTGAAAACACCGAAGCTCAAGTGGCTTGCAAACAGCTTGCGTACAGGTGAGCATATATGTTATCGTATAAATTAGATGAGAGATAGTTCATTAAATCGAATATCAGATCATCTCTGTCATCGTTTTTATTAACGAAATTACTTTACAGAGGTTTGAGGCTTTTGACACAGGTTCATTGATTATTCAACTTATATGCTTCAAATTTCATACATATTGCTCTTTTTCTCAGGAATGGGAGTGTTCTAAAACAGACAATAGCGACTGGCACTTCCAGAATATGGTTGGACGAATTAAGATGCAATGGAGGTGAATCTAAATTATCTGATTGTTCATATGCTGATTGGGGAAAACATACTTGCAGCCATAGCAACGTTGTTGGAATTCATTGTTTTGAAGGAAACGGTGTGTAATACCCTTATTTTGTGTATAAAAAAATCACAGTTAAGTTTGCCTCTCAGTGAACTTGAATTTGAATTTGATAACAATAATGTCAATTTACCACCCGAGGCACTATACCTTTATATGTATGAATATTATAACTGTTATGATAGTATTCCGGCTTCAGCTACAAATCGTAAACACATATTGGATTTATCTATTTTTGTTAGGTAACTTTTGTATATAGCCTGTTCATCGTCTCAGTACTTCCCATACCGATTATCAGGTTGTCTGCATGTTGACATTGTAAAATATCAGTTGCTAGTCACAGAATGAAATTCATTGTTGAGTGAAGTCAACAACGAGTATTTGTTTTTGGGTCTTTTGGAGGTTTTTCTTAGTTTCACGCACAACCGGAAGATGTGTTGATAACTAAGGGTCAAACATATTAACGTCGGTTCAAATATTATGACGTCGCTACTATGTCCGGGTCAAAGTTATTAAGGGTGGGTCGACGTATTTACGTCAAAAAGCCGTGGTATGCAATTTTGATAACAGCTTAGCTGAGTGATATATAGACCATGGGGCGACCGAAAAATACAAATATTTGGTTTTGAGCAATTTCCGATACTCTCAGGACGAGTCCTGTGATAAATATTTAATTCATTTTATTTTCAAATATAATTGGTGTCATATGATCAAGAGTTGGAATAAAATCATCAGAACAATATAGTTCCATACATGCTCGTTGAGAGTGTATGCGATTCCTTCTATGAATATTTTCTTAGTCATCAGATTAAAAATGTATATTCAGTAGCACTCGTCAAAGCACGTTCCCTGCATGAAACGGAAAACACTATAACAATAAAAAATTCCTGATGAATGCTTCAGAATTTTAAGTAGGGTGAATTGTTATTGCTAACCTCAGAATTTTGTTATATACGTCGCTCAATTTTATTCAAAGTATTCTTAGACAATTATATAAAGGTAGCAGTATTATACAACTGTTCAAAAGTCATAAATTGATTGAGAGAAAACAAATCTGGTTTATGAACTTATGAGTTTTGAACAGCGGTATACTACTGTTGCCTTTGTTTATAAACCAAAACCGAGGGAAACACATTACCCACAAGAGGAAAACAACGGAAATAGGAAACACTGAAGTGCAACAAACACAGACGCAAATGGAATTTTCCGTCCATTTTAAATAATTCAAACATTACGACACATATTAATATAATGTACTTTTATATCTCACGTGGTGTGGGTCTCCAGATCCCCGCCTTGATTTCTAATGAAAAAATATCACGTATTAACACGATATTATTACCTATAATAAAATCTATTAATGTTTCCTTTCATGGCTTTGATTATTACCATTTTTTTAGATATATTTCTCAGATGAACGCTTCAAATTTTTTATATTTCTCCATGCTTATTTTTTCATTGTTCGTGTTCTTTTTATATCATTTATTTCTTTCGTTTGTTAGTTGTCCTTTTTTTAGGGGGGGTAGAGAAGCATATATTTATTTGAAACAATTAAAAATTCCCGACAAAGGTTTATACTAGAAGGTGTGCTCGATTAAGGATTATTGCTTTGTATAACGAAAATGACAGTTTAAGCTTTTTCGACTTTTCAAATTATAGCTCTTTTTTTATAAGCTTTGGAATTAAAATATTTTGGCCTCGAGCAGACTGAAGAACATTCTTTGTCGAAATGCACATCTGGTGCAGGAAAATTGGCATCGTTAATGTTATTACTACCACTGGGTCGATGCCTCTGCTGATGGATTGTGAGTCCCCGATGGTATGACCAGCCCAGTAGCCAGTATATAGGTACTGGCATTAAAATTCGGAGTTTTTGTTATTCAGTTTAGCTGTTAAAAAATGTCAGAAAATCATTATGAATTAAGGAATGCATCTACCTCATGCAAAGCTCTGATTCCTTTCACGGATTTGGCTATACTTTTTGAACTATTTAGATTATAGCTCTTCGTCTTTTTTATCCGTTTTGGATTTCAATTATTTTGGCCTCAAGCATCACTGAAAAAACATTTATTGTCGAAATGCGCTTCTAGTGCTGGAAAATTGGTACCACTAATGTAATTACTACCACTTGATATATGTCTCTGCTGGTGGTCTGTTAGTCCCCAATGATATCATCAGCCAATGAGCAAATAGTTCGTAACTGGCATGACAATACAATTTTTTTTTGTGCTTAAAATATGCTGTTACAAAATTTTATGAATTATTATAAATAAAGGAATGTATCTCCCTCAAAGCTCACATTCATTTCGCGGCTTCGGCTTTACTTTGTTGATCTTTTGAATTATAGCTCATCATTTTTTTATAAGCTTTTTGTCAAATACTGTGGCCTCGAGCATCATTGAAGTGATTTTTATCTCCAATTGCGCTTCTAGTGAACGAAAATTGATACCGTTCATGTTATTCAAACAATGTAGGAGTAAAGTGCTAATGATAATGTCAGGCTAAATATTTTAAAATCTTGAACAATTACATTTACTCTAAGTTTATTCATCCATTTCAATTATCTATAATTCATAGGGATCATAGATTTTGTTTCACACGGCGTTCTCCTTTCCGCCGATTTTTTCTTTCTTTGCGCCGATTATTTATTCATTTGCGCCGATTTTTTTACAGGTAAATAACAGGTAAATTACAGATGAAATGATATAAAAAGATGTGGTCATGATGAGTGCCAATGAGACAACTCTCTATCCCAGTAATGTTATTTTCATTTATCATTAAAGACCTCTTTCGTTAGCCAATTGTACATATGTTATGAATTGACAATCACAACATGTATGTAACTGTTGTCTCCTGCTTAAAATCAAGAAGTAAAATCCTAAGATAAAAGCACTTTGTTTATACTAAAACGACGAAATTAAAATAATATCTGTACAGCATTCCAATCCATAAAAACGGAATACATTCAAATCATAAATCTGTTCTTGCCGAGTATGTATAGGCAACACATCTGATTTATTCCTTTCTTATGATTTCGTCTCTTCTATATTTGGCGTCATTGTCGATAACGAAGGCCATCTTTTCTTTGTCCGGCATACGTACTATTGGGGGCATTTCTAGAGTTCGCATTTTCTCACAAGGAAGCTTTTAAACCAAGAGTTACAAATGGTGGAGTTGAAATCATTCCTTCTTTAATTTTATGGACGCCATCACGAATTGTTTGACCGTTATGGAATGTGTACTTTGGTTTTCCCGTTTGAATAGTTTTACACTAGTAATTTTGGGGCCCTTTATAGCTTGTTGTTCGGTGTGAGCCAAGGCTCCGTGTTGAAGGCCGTACTTTAACCTATAATGGTTTAATTTTTAAATTGTTATTTGGATGGAGAGTTGTCTCATTGGCACTCACACCACAACTTCCTATATCTATTGTACGTTGTCTAAGAATGTATAACATTTGTCATCAGAAGGAGCGTAAGACAATCAATGTCAAACGTGAAGCAGTCATCGATTTCATTTAGGGAAAGAAATGCATGGTAACCCGAAACATTAGGATAGCCTTTACCAACTGCAATGTCACTTGATTTGTCTTCATACTCTGTGCTCAGCCAATGTAAAAGTATGAACTTACCTGTAACTTACCTGTAAATCCAATAAGGAGAAAATACAAAATCGGCTCAAATGAAAAAATTAAATCGGCGCAAATGAAAGAATGAAAATTTTCAAAATCGGCGCAAATGTCATACGCCCGTTTCACAACATGTCCTGTTCACGTTTGAATGCGTTTACACGAGTCCTTTTTTGGGGTCCTTAATCAGGGGTCGAATTTAAGCCAGTGGACTGAAAAATCTACTGGTCCGGCTGCAAGTATTCTGGTCCTGCAAACATGACATTCAGTTGACAAACACTCACATAAATGATAGATTTTTACTTTTATTTGATAATCTCAATGATTTTCTTTATCAAAATCAGGATCAAGGACCGAAAAAAAACATTCCTTCCCCTTCATCACAATTCTCATGAAGACCATAGGGTACCTGACGGGGTCGTCTGGAGCGCTGTCTTGAAATGTTCCACATTTCAAAAGGACAGTCCTTTATAGCTAACGGTTCGTTGTACGCCAAGGTACCGTGTTGAAGATCGTACTTTGACATATACTGGTGGGTTTTTTTTTCACAAATTGTGATTTGGATGGAGAGTTGTCTCATTTTCACTCATGCCACATCTTCCTATATCTGTCTCATTCCGAAATCAGTGTAGAAGATCGCGCCTTTGTGCAACTCTAAAATATATTTGCTTCAGCTGAATGCTACACCATAAATGAAAAGTAGATATCCACTTTGATTATGCATATTAAGGACGAAAAGATGCTTATAAACGAAACTTTGAACTAGACCGATACGCTGGTAAAAATTTTGCAACGTGATAGGTCACAAAATATTATGTTTCAGTCTGCAGCGGTTACCGGTTAAGAGAGAAAATTTGTTTCTTTGAGATAATCTAATATATCTATACACGTATGTTTGATACGTTTAATATATTTTCAAAGGCGATGTACGTATCAATTCAAGCAGGCTTGAAGTATACTACAACGAAACATGGGGAACAGTTTGTGATGACGTCTTTGACGACAAAGATGCCACAGTTGCTTGTAGGCAACTTGGATACAAGTAAGTCAATCCAGTTTAGTTAATGTTTTGTGGGCATTTTTACCTTTAAGTTAATAAATCAATATATTGTATATTATATTCACTTGGAGAGAAGTTCCAGAGTAAGTTGTTTTATTACTTTACGTCTGTAGTACTCAATATAGATTTGTATTTTCATTTTCTGTATTACACATTGTAGATTATTTAAAACCATCATGACTGTTTTTAGACTACCTCGTTTGTAAATCTTTATTCGTTAAGGGTTTCGTTATAGGGGTTATATGGAAACATACAAAAACGCTTCGGTTCTTGCTTTTTTTAAACAAATACCATACAGAGGATTATTTTCGCCTATTTTCGCGGATAGAACAAAATCGCCAGAATAAAATCCGGCAAATTCGAAGTGTTCGCAAAGGTATTAATAAAAGTTTTGAATCCGCAAAAGTATTACCGCCAAACTATTTCGTATACCCTCTTCAATGAAGATCGCGAAATTTTACATCCGCGAAAATATACGATATGGTCATAGGGAATTGAATCTTTAATCTATGAATTTATTTAAATCGTTTTAATACCTTTTTGCGATGTCAGTTTATGTATCTTTTAGTTGATACGATTTTCCAGGGTTGCTTGTGTTTCCTATCATGATTTCCTTGATAGAGGGTTGTAGTCCAACTAATAATAAAATAGCCTTTCAATATCATGATTTTCATGAAAATTCATTGGACTGGTATTGTAAAAAATATTTGCAAAGTTCAAGATTGTTTGTTCGTTACGTAAATTCATCACTGTTTGTGAATTTATGTGATGTCTGTCGTGGATAAAAGATGTTGGTTGTTGTTCTGCGGTTTGCATGGTACGTTAACTGTTATTTTATATGTTTGTGTGTTTCTCTGTGATGAGTGTTCTTGTGTGTGTTTGAGTTGTATTTCTAAAAGTGGTAGGTTTGGATAGCCATTAAACCCGGTGGGGTACTGGCCAAGTGTTGTTACTTTGTAGCAGATCCATCTTCCAAGATGGCCGCCAGTGGGGGACTTGGTTTAACATAGGACCCTATGGGAAATGCATTTGAATGACTTCTCTCAGAGAACCACTGAATAAAATGAAACCAAACAAAGCATGAATGTTCCTTATGAGGTGCTGACCAAGTGTTGATACTCTGTAGCCAATCCATCAACCAAGATGGCTGTCAACGGTGGACTTAGTTTAACATAGGACCCTACGGGAATTTCATACAAATGACTTCTTTTAGAGAACCACTGAATGAAATAAAACCAAATATAGCATGAATGTCATTATGAGGTGCTGACCAAGTGGTGTTACTTTGTAGCCAATCCATCATCCACGATGACAGCCAACAGGGGACTTAGTTTAAGATATGACCCTATGGAAAATACATACAAATTTCTTCTTTTAGAGAACCACTGAATTGAATAAAAACATGTTTGTTCCTTTCTTTTCGATGTGCTGGTCAAGTGGTGTTACTTTGTAGCCAAATTTTATCTTTTTTTATATAATTTAAAAAACCCAAGAAAAGTCAGGTGAGCGATCTTGAGAGCCTCTAGTTATGTATGTTAGCGTTTTTTTTTGTTGAACTTCAGTGTTTTTATTGTTTTTTTGTTTCTTCTCAAAATTGGTATGTTTCTCTCGATTTTAGTTTGTATACTGGATTTGTTTTCTCTCAGTCGATTAATGACGTTTGAACACCTGTACATGTTTACTACTATTGCATTTATTTATACAAGAGCATTCAAGAATAATAATTAAAAAAAAACAATCTCCAATATTATAAATATTCTCCTACTTACAGATTTGAAGTTTAATGACTATGTCGATTGCTTTCGCATTGGCTTACTTTCACCAGTAATTAATCACTTTTTTTATTTAAAATAAAAATTAAGAATTGTAAACATTCAACTGTAGCCTGTACAAACATTGGAAAACTTGTAGAACCAATTAAAATCAAGACGAAGCCTAAATTTTGAGATAGTTCAATTGATTAACATTAGGTCTAGTGTTACACAAATGTATATAGCAAAACTATTTATTTTGCAACTGTTGTTAAATCCAATCAACCATTAGTCCTTATAAAATTTCTACGGATTGATGGTATTTGAAGTAATTTAAAATGTTTTTCAAAAATCGGAACTTCTACAAATGTATCCTACGAAATGCTACACATTTATATAGTCGATAAGGTGCGAAATAGTAAACATTTATAAAGTACATTGGGTACTTTTCCCAAGAAATATGAAATATGTGACGGTGAATTGAGGTTATAAGAGTATATTTCAATGTAAAATTACGTTATTTACATTTAATAGCAGCGGAAAATTCTCTGGTGCCATTGGTAATGGTACTGGAATAATATGGCTAGATAATCTACAGTGCAAAGGAAATGAACTCACATTGGCTGATTGTTTAAGTTCAGGTTGGGGTAAAGAAGACTGCAACCATAACGAAGACGTAGGCATCGAATGTTTTAATTCAAATGATGGTAGGCAATTATTTAAAAATATACATAAAATCCCCTTTAGAACGTCTTAAAAATACTCACCGTATTGGTACGCAGTGATGCCAAAAAATACAATGTCCACTTTATGTAAATCGGATTTCGTTGGCGATCCTTAAAAGCTTGCTAAAAGATTAAGATTAATTGTTTGAATATTTACGAATTCAAGTGTAATAAATGCAGCAAGACTTTAAAAAAAAATGAAACAAACATTTTGCCATCAAATTCAAATATGAAATACAATTTTTTTATTCATCGAATTTTATGCCGTTGCCATTTTTGCAAAAAAGCAATGCATTACAAAATTAACTATTGAACTAAAGAGGACAACGATAACTTTCATAACTTCCCTTTTGAATCAAATACAAATTTTTAAAGCAGTTTTCTATATCAATACAGCGTAAAATTATGATTACACATATAAATAAAGACAAAATTAATGTGAAACGAGCTATTTCAGGGTGGGAATGGGACATTCTCTAATAATTGTAGCAGGTTACCTATTTCTTGCATGAAGAGGTTTTTTCTTTAATTACACTGCACGAGGTTGTACGAAACGGTTAAACTATTATAAAGGTTTTCTCCTACGCGAGGAAAGACCTAATTGTTAATCTAATGGGGTTTTTTTCTTCCAGCATTTTTTTTACATGCCCTCCCCTCGTTTTTATTCACGTCATCAAGACTAAATATTGACCATCGATAGACCTCATTATGACCTATTACCAGATGAGTCTGTGTAGGATTTCATCATCCCCTTTGAGAGTTATATCCCCTTGAAGCAATTTTGTTTATTTGCAATTTTCTTAAAAAGTTTTAGAGATGGAATAGAATTGAAAATGGCAGCACGTACAGGAACATGGCAATGTTAATAAACATAAACAATTTTTAGGTTATTTGCCCTGATATGGAGTAATTTCCCTTGAAAAATTATATTCCGAGAACCGAATGTCTTAGAGACTTGGGACCTTCACCAATATTCTTTAATTCATGTGACCTTTAATTTGTTCTCAAGGTAAACAAAAATCATTCCGATTACAAGCTTACATAGTTAGAAAACGATAAGAGTTTGCTGCATACATACTGTGTATTAAATGTTCCTCTAGACGAGCTCTACATTTCATATATTACGCTAAATAATGTCAGACCATCTGCTTAAATGTTGCATACATAAAGATAATTCTAAAAGGTAAAGTATTGTGTGCATATCTTTTTAAAATGGTGTCAATCGATGTATCAAATTGAGGGTCTTAATGAGCTCTACTCAAAAAGGAATATTTTTAAATTCCCTTTTCATCCCAGTGGGCAGCGTAGGTTCATCTAGTGCAAAACGTCAAACTTCCCAGATGGTCAGGTTGTTGCATATAAACGAAAGTCCTCAAAGCCTTCATTTCAAATATCAAGTTGACGTCCCCGAAAATGGGCAGGGTTGGCTCATTGAGTGCAGAAAATAAATTGTCTTCTAAGGGAAGGTTGTTGTATATCAAATGAAAGGTCATAATGTGTACATTTAAAAATATCAAATTCCTGCCCTCCAAAAATGAGATGGATGGGGTTATTAGGTGCAAGAAATCAACTTTTCTAGAACATGGCGTTGTCGCATATCAAATGAAAGCTCATCAAGTCAACATAACATATATCATTATCCAATCTCGAAAATTAAGTGTAAAAAGTAATAATTTTCAGAAGTTATGCTTGTCGTATATCAATTGAAAGTACGTAAAGAGTTAATATAGGCAAACCAGTAACTATTCTAGCAGCTTCTAGCTGCAAACTTTCAAGTTTATTAACATATCCTATCCCGTGTAATGAATAGATTTAACAAACTCATGAAAATTTGTTATCGCTTGATTTCAACTATCATTATTTAATTGAAATAGGAACGACATGTTCGTAAAATGTTCGTTATATGCTACATATATCAAAAATAATTAACCCGAGTTAATATCAAGCAATATCCAATTATCACTTGTTTTGAAAAATATAACAGCACATAAAAGATAAAACCCCTAGAAGACCACACATTTAATTGAATATTACATTTTGTGCAATCAAAGTTCTCAATTGTTCATATACATGTGTTTAAATCTTTTTCAGGTGATTTGCGTATCAACTCAGCAACACTTGAAATATTTCACAACAATGAATGGGGAGGCGTTTGTAGGGAAGACTTTAACCATACCGATGCTATAGTTGCCTGTCGACAGCTTGGATACAGGTATGCAACAATTTGTAATTTCTGTTTAATGTTATTTTGTAAACACTGTGTAAATGAGCTAAAAAGATAATTTAAATGATCATTTACATGTAAATAAATCAGTTTATCATTTGCATTTTCTGGTTTTCTTGTATGTTCAAAACTATACGGATTCTGCTAATTTTGCCTCCTTTTATTGGAGCAAAAAAAATCAGGATTCAAATTGAACGTATCCCCAAAATGTGTGCATACTATTAACCTTATTTTGGTGATACTCTTAGCTCAATTGCAAAATCATAGTTTAGATACTTACCAAAGTTTTTCAAACAATTATATATATTTTCCACACCATATGAGTATTTGAACCATACGCGTATGATTACGACCGTATGCGTATACTTGTGTATTCATTAACCGGTACATTTATGGCATATAAGTATCTTGTAAATATATTATTACTTCCTTCGTAGGAACTCATAACTCGTTTTCTGGAACAAATTTAACACAAGTATCAAACACTGAAATGCTTTATTTTTGGCATATAGTCTGAGTCGTCGTGGATCTGTTATTTTGCGTAAGTGGCCGTTAGTAAAACTACAGACGTTAAGGGCATATGCTTTTTCCGTTTCATTAGCTCTTGTTCATACGATATTAGAATAACAGTTTTTCATGTTTAATATTGTTATTTTTCAGATGTGAATATAGAAAAAAAATAGCACGAATAAACTAGTGTTTATACTTCGTATAAATTGGAGCATAAACGCATTGCATACTTGTTTATCACGAGTTGGTTGACCGTTATGGAATTACCGTTTCACAAATAATATCAAATATGTTCCTTACGTCGTAACTCTAATCCCCTTTCTTTTCATGAATGTGACCTACCGAATTTGACTTATCACCAGATTTGTAATAACATGAGCAACACGACGGGTGTTACATGTGGAGCAGGATCTGATAACCCTTCTGGAGATCACCCCTAGTTTTGTTGGGGTTCGTGTTGCTTATTCTTTAGTTTTATATGTAGTGGCATGTGCACTTTTGTTTGTCTTTTTGTCTTTTTCTTTTTTAGCCATGGCGTTGTTCAATCTTTTTTATAACAAAGACAATTGTTGAAGGCCGTGCGGTGACATATAGTTGTTAATGTCTGTGTCATTTTGGTCTCTTGTGGACTCTTGTCTCATTGGCAGTCATACCACATCTTCTTTTTTTATAAAATATTGTCACTTTGTTCAAAATCTTCAAAATTCAAAAAAGTGTATCGATATTGAATTATTAACACTAGTTCGCGAATGTTTTCCCATATGCAGTGAGCTTAACTACGAGACCTTTGTCGGCAAAGACCATAGTGAAAAAATGTAAACACACGTGTTCTTGAAAGTAATTAGAAATAACAGGTTCAAGTCATACAAAATCTTCTGTCAAAGTGTCATCATAAGGATTTCTCAAATTGAAGCATCTAATAAATCGTTGTCAGATATAATTACTAGATTTATTTATTTGTTTCAGATCTGGATATGTAAGTGGATATGGTTCATATGGTGGTGTCAAAATATGGTTAACCGAAGTATACTGCAATGGCGAAGAGATCAACTTGGCTTCCTGTCAACACGCTGAATGGGGGAAAAACGATTGTGATTATAACGTAGAATTAGCTTGCCATAACGAAATTTTAGGTACCTTCTTTTATCATATTTTGATAAATCGTGTTAATATATTACTACTTACTTCAAATGGTGGATTAAAACTGGTTCTATAGCGCTAACCCTCTCACTTGAATGACAGTCTCATCAAATTCTGTTATATTTACATTGATGCGTTAAATTAACAGACACAATAAATAAAATAGTCAAAATACGGGTACATCAGTCACCATCGTATAACAATTTTAAAAGGAACAATTTAACAGAACACAAAAACATCTACTATCTACGAATACATTGATTGGTTTGAGTGTCTGACGTCAGAAAATTTTATATGTCACATACATTTGTCGTTTAATATGCATACAAACAATCTTAAAATTTACATAAGCAATGTTAGCATACAGGGTTAAAAAACCAAAAGTATGTAAGAATAAATTTCAGAAATAGACTGAGAAATAAACTATTCCAAAAGTTATATATAGAATTAATAAGAATCCAAAAATAGTTAATTTCACTACGCGATTGAATGATTTTGACGTTTGTGGTTCAACGTATATAGTAATTCATAATATAAATATATCATATTAAATGACATATAATAGAACAATGTCATAATGACGGGATCTAAATGCATATCATAAGGGCTACATGTACCTTTTCATATTGTATCTTAAAGTTCTATGGTGTACTTTTCTTTTAATGACACTAAATGGATTTTCCGTACAATCTTTCAAAATCTGACACCTTTGCCAAACCTGTAGCGTGAAAAATGTACTATAAATATTTCGGTAGTAGAACATTGGATACGAAAAGATATTTATAACTAATTTTTTTTAACACAAGGCTATTGGGTTAAATTATTTTACAACAAAATCTATAAAAAGAAGAACACACAAACTATGAAGAAAATGTATCATGTACATTTAAAAATAGCAAGAAATACAATTCACTTTTCAGCGGGGGGAAACAAGGGTGGAAAAGAATAACGCAAATATTAAAAATAGATATTTAGTGCTGTATATTAGCTTTTTTTAACTCACCTAGCCCGTAGGCTGTCGTCGTCCGTCGTCATTAACTTTTACAAAAATCTTTTCCTCTGAAACTACTGGGCAAATTAAACCAAACTTGGCCACAATCATCATTGGGGTATCTAGTTTAAAAAATGTGTCCGGTGACCCGGCCAACCAGATTGCCGCCATGGCTAATAAACAGCTGCGCCATGAGCGCATGATACGCCCGACGTCTTATGTGGGAGTTATATGCAATAATCATAAATAGTTTCTGAGAAAGTTTTAAGCAATAACCATATATAGTTTTTGAGACACGGCGGGAAACCCTCCACCCTGTTTTTTTTACAAAAACTATATATCACTAAAATAAAATTTTGAATCAAAACCAAAAAGCATACAGATCTTTAGATTAATATAACAAAGAAGTGTGCAAAGTTTTAAGCAATAATCATAAATTGTTATAGAGATACGGCACAACATGTAAAAAAAACCCTTCCCCTTTTTTACAAAATACTCAATCACTCAAAAATGAAATTTTGAATCATCATCAAAAAGTATACAGATCTTAAGATTAATATAACAAAGACATGTGTAAAGTTTGTAGCAATAATCATAAATCGATTTTGAGATATGGCGCGACATGTAAAAAAACCTCCCCCTTTTTTACAAAATACTCAATAACTCAAAAATGAAATTCTGAATCGTCACCAAAAAGTATACAGATATTAGGATTAATATAACTAAGAAGTGTTTAAAGTTTTAAGCCATAATCAAGAATAGTTTTTGAGATACAGTGCGACATGTGAAAAAAACACACCCCTGTTTAAGTTACAAAGTGGCGTAAATCAAAAAGTTTAAATCTAATTTTCACCAAAAAGTATACAGATCATTTGACCATGATAAGAAACAACTGTATTAAGTTTCATGAAATTTGGATAAGTCGTTCTCAAGTTACGGTGCGACATGTTTACGCCGGACAGACAGACGGAAGGACGAACGGACACCGGACATGTGTATACCATAATACGTCCCGTCAAAATTTTGACGGGCGTATAAAAATAGAACATAGGGGTAAAATGCAGCTTTTGGCTTATAACTCAAAAACCAAAGCTTTTAGAGCAAATCTGACATGGGGTAAAGTTGTTTTTCAGGTCACGATTTATCTGCGCTGAGATTTTCGGACATTTCGTTGTTGGGATGCTGCCCCTGAATTAGTAATTTTAAGGAAATTTTGCTGTTTTTGGTTATAATCTTGAATATTGTTATAGATAGAGATAAACTGTAAACAGCAATAATGTTCAGCAAAGTAAGATTTACAAATAAGTCAACATAACCGAAATGGTCAGCGGACCCCTTTAGAAGTAATTGCCCTTTATAGTCAATTTTGAACCATTTTTCGAAAAACTTAGTAATCTTTTACAAAACTCTTCTCCTCTGAAACTACTGGGCTAAATCAATCCAAACTTGGCCAAAATCATCTGTGGGGTATGTAGTTTGAAAAATGTGTCCATAAGATTTACAAATAAGTCAACATGACCGAAATGGTCAATAGATCCCCTAAGGAGTTATTGTTCTTTATAGTCAATTTTTAACAATTTTCATAAAATTTTCCACTGAAACCATTGGGCCATGTTCATTATAGATAGAGATAATTTTAAGCAGCAAGAATGTTCAGTAAAGTACATCACATCACCATCACCAAAACACAATTTTGTCATGAATCCATCTGCTTCCTTAGTTTAATATTCACATAGACCAAGGTGAGCGACACGGGCTCTTTAGAGCCTCTAGTTTCATCTTAATATGATTTGTTTGCTTCTTCTACTAGTTAAGAACATGCTGTATATTTTGATTGTTTAAGGTAGCAAAACAGTCTAACAATGATTTTTTATCACAAAATTTTGAAGTTACTATCATTCTGCGGAGTAAATTGTTAAAGAACCTATGTAAATAAAATCACATGGTAATTCATCTAATATATATGCATTTGGGATGGGCTACTATGTCAATCATCTGTTGATACCAGTGTCTTGTATCTGTTCATTCTTAACCACAGGATTATTCTTGTGGTCTTATCTCATTGTATTGCAACAATAGTAATTTTGAAACCTGAAAACAGATAAAAGGTATGAAAAAGAAACATTCTACCAAAATGAAAAAAAAAATATGGATAAGAGTGCGAAAGCTAAGTATCTTTGAAAGCCTCTAATTGCCTGTATAAATTTGTACTCTTTGGTCTGCTACATTTAAATGATGAACGTAACTTTTATTGAGGGTTTTAGGCATTTTAATCAATTCTAATTTGATGTGATTTTTTTTCAATTCCATAAAACTACAAAAACCATGAAGGACAGTCAATTTTCAAGAGGATTACATGATCTTGATCTTTTTATGCACAATTTTTATGCTCCAGCTAATTTCAGTCATAGTATATTTCTTTTTAGAATACAAATGGAAATTATTATAAGTGAGAATAGTGATGTTAAATTTTGAGTATATGCAGCTGGTCAATCCTATTATTCTCTTATCTTGAACTGTCTCGACAGAGGTGAAGTTTTGTCTATATTAAATTACTACATTACAGATGTTGGTCGACTTTGTGACGTCATACGCCCATTAAATGCCAAGTTCATATTGGGCAATGCACACATATGGCAAAATTTCAAAATTAGAGCATCAAAGACACATAGTGTGTGGTTAGATTGATACAATAATGGTGTCAGAACACTCACGGGGTGTTACTGGTGGAATTTTTGTAATTGTGTTGCATTTATGGTGGACATTAAGTTTTAAGGTCATTTCTAAGAACAATGTTTCATGAGAATTGTTAGAGAAAAATGAAAATGGAAACTTTATGGGTATCCCCTTTGGCTTGACTTTGATAAATGTGATAAAAGGTAGTATTTTTTTATAATACAGTGTCCCAGTTTGAATATTTGTTTCTAAATGAATTTATTACCAAAGATGAAAGGTCAAATGAGGTTTGGCACCCAGCAGTTAAATCAATTTTTCTTCTTACTGGAGGCATATATCAAAAACCTGAACATAGTGTTGTAGCTTGTGTATGGTTGTATAAAGAGATGAAAAAGATTACTATCATTTGACCTGAATATGCCATTTTCATCAAAGTTGGAAGATCACTATTTTTGGCAATTAATAAACAATATTTTGAGATGAATCATACCAAAAATAAATTAATATATGATGAAGAACGAATTTTATTTCAGATTTAAATGAGTAAAAGATTTTAAAAATCTATTGAGTACTTTAAGGGAATTTAACCTGACAAGACTGTTGGAACCAGAATATTTTGACTGTAGTTCTACCGAAATCTTTGATTAGAGTACATATTATGTTGGTGATAAGATTGAAACTACGATAGTCATCTAAATGATAAAATAAATGATGCACCTTTTTACGCTATCTATTTGCATAGTACCAAACTTTAAATGTCTGTGAATTATTTCATCGTATCATGATTGTTAATTGGTGCTACACTACTTACTTTTAGGCGGATATGCATGCAGCAAGGAATGCATCATAAAATGGGCTTGCGAGTATTTTGGACAAATAGTAGCAGGTGTTGCTGTTGGATCAATTCTGACAACTGTTGTGTTTGTGTTGGTTTTCCAGTATGTTGCTTCACACATGAGGACACAGAAGAAAGGTATTAGTATGCAGAGGTCTTTGTTATCGATATCTAGTCTTAACATTTGGATTGCGTTCCTGTCTTTGTTGATTTGAAATTGTTCAATTTTGTTAGTGATATCAGGATATGCACCTTTAACACAACGTTTTTAATTCTTTAATATGTTCTTTTTTGTCGATTTTTATGTTTTAAGATTACTTAAAGACCACTTAACTGATGAGTAATCTATATAAATTCTATTCTCGTGTTTTTGTTTATTTTATCAAGAAACTTAATTAATGTGCATATCAATATTTACCGTTTTTCCACCTTTTTTCTTTTAATAATTGGTGTATGAATATTGTTTGTAATGTGTAGAAACCTACAAGAATTTGCAGAAGTAGGATAAAAATACTTACGAATTTGAATGTCTTAGATCCCTTTGACATGGTAAGCGTCCGAGACCTCATGTTTGCATTGATTCTTCTCTCACACATTACGGCTGCCCTAGACTTAGTTTTTTAGTTTAAACATATTTATTTATAGTGGATTGGGAAACAAGTTTTTCAACTTATATTAATCCCTTTCCACTTTGCGGGTACTGCCAACAGTCTGCTCAGCAAATGACATGCATAAATTGTTAAAAGCATCAAAACTAAATTAGCTTAACAGAACAGGTGAAAGAGTTGCTTTCGGAGTCTTTCTTTTTCTTTTTTGCAAATCAATGTTACATTACCTAAAACGTTTTTAACAGTTTCAACTATCTCGGCTCATATATATCTAAATATCTAGAAGCCAAAAAGAGAGTACAAGTATTCAAAATTTCGTTACAAAGGGACAAACAGGTAGTGATGATAAGTATCAAAACAAACATTAACCAAACGTTGTAAACATACAAAAGTATGTTATGTTTTAGAAACATAAAACAAAAAAAAATACTTTTACATTCTTAATATATTTCAAATTCAACTGTCTAGAGTGAAGAAATATCGTTTTCTAGGAGTTTCAGTGGGGTATTATGTCTCTTTAATGATGTTTAACATATATTACTTGAATTTTGCCTGATCTGCTAGTATGTAGGTTTCTTGTCTATGTGCACCTAGCGACTTCTCTTTGTGTCGTCAAAATAGCAAGTTGAGATGATATGACGTAATAATTGAATTTTGACCAACGAAGAACAAAGATGAAACAATTAGTACGTTTAGGATTAAAAGAAAAACAGTTTGGAAAAGTATAAATCGACAAAGAATTTTGAAAAAAAAAACCCAGGCAAAGCCCGATGTGTCGATTTATCCTAAAAACAAAATAGTAACTGTTCTGTAACACCATATCATAATCTCTGAACAATTGGTTGTTTATTATATATGATATCTTTCATGATAGTTATCAAAGGTACCAGGATTATATTTTAATATGACAGATGCGAGGTTAACATAAGACTCGTCTGTGACGCTCAGATCAAAATAGTTATAAAGTTAAAGAATTACAAAATTGAAGAGTATTGAGAAATTAAAAGTATACCCTAATCTCTTTGTTTACTTATTTTTGACATACCTGTCGATTTCACGTTTAAAAAGGAACACCTAAACCGGAACACGAAACAGCTATATAACCAAAGAAGGACTAAACATAGCTTAATTAATTTTTGTTTGACCAATGCAAATAAACACTTTTTATCCAATTCTTTTTTCATTGATATAACATAAATATTTTATGTACCACAAATAATCATGCCAAAATATTCGGAATTCCAAATAGTTTCAAATAAGTCATTTCAGCCGTAAAGTTGTTACTCAATGGTAAAACATTTAACATCTACCAGCAGTTTTGTTTACCTGACACCAAAACATGAACATACATAGAGAGTGCTTAAGATTAAACAGTTATTCTACAGGCAAATATATATATTTTAATAATAGTTCATGTAAATCACTTTTCTGTTTTTTACAGATCAACCGTATTCAAATACACTGTAAGTATCTAATTTTTACATTGATTGCTATGAATAATCGGGATTTCGAAGGAAAAAAACCGATAATTTTCACCCGGTTATTTCACTCCTCTGACGTCATACAACTAAAGGTGTTATTCCGAAATCGTCGATTACATCGCATCAAAACATATTGTGAATGTGTAGAAAAAGATATAGTTCCTTACATTTTTACTTTGATTTTTTCAATAGCCAATTGTCAATTCAATAAAAAGAATAACTATTAATCATTCAAATATCGGAAAATGTTCCAACTTGTGACTGAACAATATCGATAAATAACTCATGTGCTACGTGCATTCGTGAAATGTGTTGTTATGTCATCCGTTAAATATTTTTCTTAATTAAGATTTCTCGGTCATCTTTTTTATGAATACTCATATATTCAGTACTTATTAAAACATAAGGATACATTACGTACATAAATTGAATATGCAATAAGAAGGATGCAGTTAAGTCCCGCAAAGGCAGTTAAATATTTAAAGCTTGCATCGTCCGTTTTAAAGGAGATTATTTTCGATATACGTCATAGACAGACTAATACGAAAAAGGAATCGACATATGTCATGCGATATGAAATGGAAACGATGTATAGGTGAACAACTTTTTAATTGTACCTTTTATTTGATCCACACAGATGGTATTTAACTTTTTGCAAGTAACAGAAAGTATTTACTCTATATTAGTTAGCTATTGTTGAAACAATTTCACATTCTTGCTGCCAGTTGTTTTTCAGGGTTGCATTTCATATGCCAGAAAATACGACCGCTCGACGTTTGTGACGAGACATGCCAAACAATGACGTCATTCGATATATGACGTCATGTCTTAATAGCCGTTACATTTGAGAGCCATTTTAGAAAAATACCAAACCTGATTCATGTTGACACCACGTGAGATAAAGATAAACCCATTTTGATAACATGTTGAACATTTTTATCCCCTTAATATCTTTATGGTCTGAGGCAGTATACCTAATCTATGAAAAACGTATGAACAAAATAAAAAAAAATTAAATGCTTGTGTATCATATTATGAATTAAGAATCAACGCCATTATTTATTATGGTATTTGTTTATTTCTAATACTACTCGTTTAAACACCAAACATATTTTTTACAATATAAACAATTTTACGACATACTTATTTTGTTTACAGGAAAACGGACAAACCAACTCGAGAATACGATGGTGTTGTTGCATTCCAAACATTGAGCAACGATGCACTAGTCCAGGATGAAATCTATGACATAGTAGAATAATAAAATATATATACAACTTATTTCAATGTAGTTACATAGGATTATTTGTAACACATTTCGAGTTAAATTGATTACACATCGTTCAACTTGATAAATGTACGGAAAATCACATGATGTGTTTCTTCAATTCAACTCACCAGAGAAATATTGAAGGAGGTATTAATTAGACATAACTTGATAACTTCTTGCAAGCGACAAAATTAAAAAAAAAAGAAGGATCATGTTTAATTAATAAAAATCTGATATATGTTTTGGTATGATTGTTTACCTTTGTAAATTACTAGATGTGTTAAAAACCGGATAGGCAATTAATCTTGTAGTTATATAATAGCTGTAAATCAATAATATCCTCTCGTACATAATTTATGGGTTGTTTAAAATCCTTTTTTCCCCATATTTAAGGTTTTAAGAATAGATTTGCTTGATTGTAAGCATAATTAAATTTACCGTTGTTTTTTTCGTTGTTTTTTTTGGGGGGGGGGGGGGGGGGTATTTTTATTTTGCTGTTTTTTGTACATATTATGATAAGCTTTTGTTTAAGGGTGACAATGTTTACATAAGGCTATACATACTTTCTCTCTTTTTTTGTCCTGTCTTTTTGGGTTGGGTTGGGTTGGGCTTTCTTTTTCGAAATTAATCTTCTCTAATTTTACAGCCATAATATATTTTCACCTTATTTTTTTTCAGCTGATTGAGTTTTCTGATGTTGATGTTAACTTTTGTAAATTGATTCTTCGAAATAGCTTTACTGTAGATCATTTCCTTTTCGTTGTTTTAAAAACTAAAATTGTGCCATGCGTGTGAACATTCTACGCTGTCGACATAAACATGATAAATCTACTCTCTTAGTTTATCTGATGTAGAAAATGTCATTCTTTTATATTACAAACAAAACATCAGGAACATATTCAAACTATAATTTTATTTTATTATTATGACTTATAATCATAGTAGATAACGTGAAATTGTATATTACAACAAATCTAAGATCATCATTTTAGCTGAATATCAAGATAAGTGATACAGTTTCATGTACATAACCTTTTTTACTTTTTTCCCAATACTCAAAGTTTGTTTGTATTTATATTTGCTTGTAGTTTATTTTCATGTTGATATACATTTTATTAATCATTTTTATGTTTAGCGAACAATGTTTACTTCATTCTATTAGATATTGTCTATTGATCCGTTTTTAATTTAAAGCAAACACTTTTCACTTCTTTATATAAGATATATTTTTCATTAGATTGTAAAAAACATATGTTCTTGAGGCATGTTTAGAAATTTAGAAAGAAGATTTTTCAAGACATAGAAAAACAGCTTCAAATAGCTGAATTTTATTTATATTTTGGTGTTTTGCTGTAAAATAGACGTAGATAATGTTATGGCTGTCAACTTTTCACTTTTTGCTTGACTGCAGAGCAAGATTCATCGTGTCATCGTAATTATTTTACTTCATTGTTATCATTATTTTTTGTTTGCATTTATGTTTTCTGTTTAAGTAAAGGCGTAGGAACGGAAAGCTTTAATTCATTTTTTAACATTAACATTTTTTTTGGCAATAAACAATCCTCATTTTAAAGAAATTAATATACTGATAAAGGTTAGGTTACAATCAGTAACATCTATTTTATTTGCTATCGACTCTAGTAAAAGTTCATAGTTAACTTTATTTTTGACACCTCAGCTTGTATTTCCAAAACTTTATTGTAGAGTTGTATTGTCATTGACGTGAATTCCACATCTCTTTATATTCCAATTGTTAGGGCACATCTTTTGAAAAACGTAAGCAGTCCATATGAGTTTGCATTTTATCTGCTGGAAAAAAAGTTAAAAGACAAAGTTTATTATTTATTTTTTATAAAGGCAACCTCACAATAATAAAAGTAACCAAGGTATATGGTTTTGTGTCTCTCAGGTAAGGGAAATGATACAGTTTTACCGTATATTATCTGTTGTGATTTTGAGATATTTTGATGATTGAGAAAAGTTCATAGGAAAAAAATTACAAAACCTTTTTATTAACGTGTTTGTTTTGCGACAAAAATGAGCTTTTGAATTTAAATTAAATTAAAATTTCAGTATTTTTTATGAAATTATACATCACATGTAAAAACTTTTTTAAGTATAACATGTATAACGAATATAAACAATTTTTCGAGAAAAACAAAAATACATGTTAGCAGTATTCTTTCATTATTTAATGGCCGCGATATAGCCTGTTTGCGCTGAAACGGTGTATAGCAATCACAAAACAATCATTCAATCATTTTTTATCTTTAATTTTTGTTTAAAACGTTTTAACGTTTCGTTGCAAAAGTAAATCACTTGATAACCTTGATTTAGCAATATTACAAGATTTTTCATTCTCATTTTCGAACTTTTTTTATTACGCATCTGATTTTGTAATGGATTTTTGAATATATGCGTACATTGTATGTGCAGTCATGCTTATTTAAGAGAACCTTTGAAATTGTTCCTAATATCATATACAGGAAAATCCATTTGCAACGTTCAAAAATGTTAAACGACGACAATAACTTAATTTTAAAATAAGATCGGTATGATTAGATAAAATGCTGGCAAAATCAAAAACTGTGTTGTTTGTCTATTTTTAAAGAACAAAATGTTTCTGTTGTCGTAATTGAAAATTTTCAAATTTGAAGTTCTCTGATATTATTATGTTATAACGTCGTCTTCATAAAGAAAATACGTTAAAAAAAAAAGCGTCGTTGAACGTTAATATTCAGGTTGATGATCATATTCCCTGAAACTGTATTCACCCTATTCAGCATGCAGGTTTTGAATTAAATTTTAGGCTTAATGTACTATGCTGTTATCTATTCCGCTTTCATTCCAAATAAATATTATCTTACTATATTATCAACATTTGTTATTTAAAATATTTCTTCAGGTAACACACATTATCTTACCTCCTATACATTACTAGGAATATGATTGGTAAAAAGCTTCCTCGTGGAGACCGTGTATATTTCATATTAGGCAAGTAGAGCGGCGGGGCTTATTTCATATACGGTTAGTAGTGGTGTTACGTCCCTTTATATTCCATATTAGGTAAGAAGCTATGCGGGGCTTATTTCATACACGGTTAGTAGTGGTGTTACTTCCCATTACAAAACAAAACGGTACTGGGAAAAAACCCTTAAGGTTTTAACAGACGAAGAAATTGATGAGTAAGATGGAAATAAATTCATAAACACATTTGAATCTACCAAGTTGTTGTTGTTGGCATCTGTTTTGGAGGTTCAATGACAGTAGTTTCTTAATGCTAACAATATTGAAGACTTGCTCATGTTGTCACTAGTCTAAATTTCACACGTTTAAATAGTCGGTAAGATAAATTCGTTACATAGTGTGCTAATGACGTAATACGGTATATATTGGGTCAGTAAATTCCATATGGGGATTCGAGCTTTGCTGTCACCAAATATGGAATTTACTTACCCCATATATACCGTATTAGGTCACTAATACACTATGTAACTAATAATACATGATTCGCAAAGAACAAAATACAGGCACCATTTGCTTACTCTTCTGTTGTTTAAAATGATACCTACAATGGCAGTTTTTTTCAGGCGATAAAATTGTCTTTCATTCTTTTTGAATCAAAAACCATGCAGAAATTTAGAGTTTATTGGCCATTTTGTGCATTCTAAACAATTAAAGGTTATTACGTTGAGGGGTTGTATTTTTTATTTATTTCAAACTTTATAAAAATTTACATTTCTGAGATAATTTGCATATATTCAATATACTTCAATTTGTCAATGACAGCTAATTTTTACATTTAATGACGTCACTGACGTGTTCTTTCAACAAACATAAGCAATCCTATCAAAACCATGTGTACCATTCCTCCTTCCGACTTTTTTGTTGATTCATATTTGATTTAAGTTCGACTTAATAAAAGCTCATAAAAGGAATGAAAAGAAGCTAGCATTTTTCTAAAACAAAATGGCCCACATTAAAGATGATGTTCTCTCATAAACAATTCAAAGTTTGGTTACTACTAGTATGCTGAATGCATCTATCCAATCGACCTTGAAATAACAGATACATTAACGTTAATTTCGCTGCCTTGAACTACATCTAGAAATTGACAATGAGGGTCGTTTGAAACAAGGTGGATGATTAAGCTTCCAAATCGACTTTCCTTTTTTTGTTGAAATATTCAACCAGTTTATTGGATGTTCTAGATCATAAGTGTTCTGTCTCTATTTCTCTTAATAGAGGAATGTGACCTCACCAAATGAAACATGTGTACTTAAAAAGAGAATCATGAAAGTAGACAATTTGATGGCATAATTTGCTTACCCTTCCGGTACTACTGACGAAAACCTTAGTATTTTATGGGGTTCGTATTTTTAAGAATAAAGTGATTTACAATCTTTTATTTTTCTTGTCTTTCTTCAGTTCTTGTCTTGACGGTGCAAGTTTTCTTCGAGATATGAGTTTTGAATAATCCTTTGTTATCTTCCGCTCCTTCCATTTTGACATGACCCATTTCTTTTGTCCCATACACAGAAATATAAGTACTGATGTGCTCAAAGTGGCTAGTTTTGTAATCTTCATGTCGATATCTTTCTTTTCGTACCTTCTTTTCCGTAGAATGTGAACAATTTCACGAGATATAAAAAAAAAATCGAGGCAAAGTTCACTCAATACACCATTGTAACATGCATTTTTACTTATTTCTTTGTTAATCTTAACTGTTTCATTTCATAATAGATAATAGTTACATATTTATATGTGTATTCTTCGATATCATAAAAATAACAAACAAACAAACAAAAACCTTCATTTTCTTTGTCTATTAATGTTCCGATAACGTGCTGGATATTAGATACCATCGAGTCCAAACATTTTTGTCGGTGTAGTAAAGACACAGTTGTCAACGTATATTTGTAACCGTGGCCGTAGTGGCAATATATGAAGAAAGATTTTGTATCTTTCTAGATAAATATTGCCAGAACGGCTTCGAGTGGGATTCCGTCTTTGGGAACGATTCACAATGCGGGGTACTAGCTCTTTATTCACACACAAGTCGGCAGTTCAATACAGTAAACATAAACAAATTGGTAAAGTCCAAATTCATTTAATAAAGTCCAAATATGAAATAATAGTGTTACAACTTAGTTATTTTAAATCAAAAACAATGTATATGAATGCGATGGAAAATCCGAAAGCAGTTCATGTGCTCTCGTTGGCATATCCAAACGGAGTCCCTATATACAAATTTATCTTTCTTTAAATACCAAATAAAGTTGCTATTACAACACAGTGTGTAATGGTCATTTCGTCAACAGAAATTAGATAACAGATTGATTACGTTTATCAAAGAGTGTTACGATAGGTGATCAATCTATCGGCAGTGGCGTAGCTTGCATGTATGCTCAGATGCTCAAGCATCCACATCATTTTGACAAAAAAAAAAATTAAAAAAAATTATATGATTGTATGTGTTCACAGCAGATACACACGGAGGTATCCGAATATAACAAGTGTGAGGATATGAGAACAGCGTCCAATCATTTCCAAAGCAGTATGCGTGGTTTTTCTTTAGGATCGTTTAGTTTATGTAAACAAGATGGATAAACTGCAGAAAAGTGCTTTCGACTTTTTCGTAAAAGTTTACGTCGTAGCGCGCAGTCGGCTGTGGCAAGCGCAGATGGTGATAATACACAGACCTGCAGACTTGTTTGGTCTAAAATTGAGCCAAGCAAAGCGATGACATAGAAAGATTACTAGTAAACAACTAAAGAATCATATCCCGATATGGTTTCATGTGACATGAAAGACGACGATATAAAGACTCTACTAGTATTTCCTGAAATGGAGTGTGATAAATACCCATTTCTATTTAGGTTCAAATATTTAATTTTATTTTCAATAAAATAACAGAGTTTCGATGTCCCCGCATTGCACATATTTTATATATATCCAAGATACAAGGGCAATAACTAAAAAAAGCCATTTATTTTAATATCTCAACATGCTCAAGAGAAATAAAAGCTTCATCTAGCAAACGGAATAGGATTTCCATTATCATTTTATGTTTCCACGGGGCATAATTGGTTAAAAATATTTAATCAGGACTTATTTTAGTTAGTGTCAAAGACATTTCTGATATAAGTTTCACACAAACCTTGCAAGAATTGTAAACACATTACAGCGTTAACAAGACAGGACGGACGCCCGATATTTCCATGACCCCTGTATAACGCGTTAAGACAAGTAATCAAACAACCCATGGGTTGGATCAAGTTCCGATTCCTATATTTCGAAGTTCCATAAATAAATAAGTGCCGCTGTAATGGGTCCGTTTTTGAGATGTCAAATATAAGATTCGGTGTGAAACTCTTTCATCAAATATTTCTGAATTAAATGAAGGTAGTTTCGAGAAATCTCAGATCCGGACATCCTGGCATTTAGACTTTTCAAGGGGTGATGCCAATAGGAATCCTCTAGATTTTTCATCTATTTAAAGGTGATAACTGATTATTTATGTTGCCAATTATTTTTTAACCAGAGGATAAATTATGATAAAAATCAAAATGGAGATATTATATAGTGTCTTTAACAATATTAAAAGAGTAAAATTACAATATTCAACTGGTGTTGATATATATCAATTACTAGATTAATTTGCATTGAAGTCCATGGAAAATCTAGAGGATTCTTATTGGCATCACCTCTCAGCATTGTTTACATAACACAAATGCCAATCAGTGATTGGTCAGTTTTAATGTTGTGATGTCACTGCAGATCTGAGAAAACAATAAAATCTTTTTCGAAATATATATATTGGTGGGTATTATGAAATTAAACAAAAATTTAGCCAGTGTCTGATTCTAGGGGAGTACACATGCACACAGGGAAAATCATCCGAAAAATATTATTTTCTGCATAAAATGGGCCCAAAAATTTTTCGCATCCACATCTATTTATCCTGGCTACGCCACTGATCGGTGAATTAAATTATGTGTGTATTTGATATGACCGAATAAAGTTGCATAACGAACTTGTAAGATGTTTGCATTAGCTTAGAGTTTAAAAGGTTATTGACAAATAGAAATTTATAATCTTACATGTTTCAGATGTAAACAAATATTTCGGACATGTAAATTCATAGCGACTTTCGAGATCATTCTTAGTATTGAATAAATTAAATATGCATGCTGTATACGAAATGTACATAATAGAAATCAATATAATTAGACAGTTTGAAATATAAAATTTAGTACAAAAATAATGTGTGACAAATATACAAACTTAACCTGCATATCTATGAGGCGGAACCAGGGTCATAAATATAGAATTAGGCATCTGCTCGAATCATTTAAGCATGAAAAAATTATGCTTAATTTAAATATGCTAAAATGAACTTGGTATATGCATGACCTTGATTCCGCACCAACATTTCTGTTTAAGCTGAACAATTCCGCATATGCGCAAATTTATTTTGCATATGCTAAAATCATTTAAGGGGATGCTTAAATTGTTTTAGAATCTGCTAAAATCGATATGTATGAGATATATATTTCCCAGTCATTTTCTACTGAACGAAATGCATGTTCCAAGTTGTTTTACATTTGTTTAGTGTGTTTGAGCTTTTAGTTTTGCCATTTTCCGTTTTGGATTTTCCTTTGAGTTCGGTAGTTTTGTTATTTTACTTTTATACCAATACAAAGATCAACAAAGCTCTATTAGTACTAAACAAGAAGTTGTACTGCTTACTTGGATAATTGGTCAAGTTAAAATAAAAAGCTATTAAAATTGTATGTAACGACCATTGCTCACTATGTACTTTTTAAAGATACTTAAACTATGGGGTCACCAAAGGTTCTCAACACCTTAGTAAAGTAACTCGAAAAATTAATCAGAAATAACACGATGTTTTGATTTATTTTAATTATACAAATCAAAACATAAAGGTTATTCCTGATTAATTTTTCGAATTATTTTATAATTAAAGGCGTTAAGAAACCTTTGGTGACCCCACAGTTTAAATGTCTATCGTAGGTACGTCGTGAACAGTGGTCGTTACAGACAAACGTTCACGTAAATTGTCCCAGTCAATGGATGAATTTAATGTGTCAATCAATGGCCACAGCCACACTGTTTTGAATTTCATTCTATTCGATTTCCGATTAGTTTGAACGAAATTGATTCTGTAGATATTTATAAGAAGATGAGGTATGAGTGCCAATGAGACTACTCTCCATCCAAGTAACAATTTATAAAGTAAACTATTATAGGTCAAGCTACGGCCTTAAACACGGTGCATCGAAAAGCAAGCTTTAAAGGGCCCCAAAAATTACAAGTGTAAAACCATTCAAACGGGAAAACCAACAGTCTAATCTATATAAAAACGAGAAACGAAAACACGTATGTACCACATAAACAGACGACAACCACGGAACAACAGATTCCTGTTTAATGACAGGTGCAAACAATTGCAGCGGGATTAAGCGTTTCAATGGTTCCAAACCTTTTCCTTTTTCTAAAACATAGTTTTGTTTATAGTTTTACTTGAAGTCAACTTTTTTAGAGGTTTATTTACACAAATTTCCTCATTATTTTTCAATAGACCTGTAAAAGATAAATATGTATAACATCATTTTAGAATTTTTCATCGTATTTCTGTGTAATATCATATTTCAGTTGACAACAGATAAAAATGAACGCTTTTTTCAATTTATTATCGTTCATATGATTCTTATTCCATATATAGTTATAATTGTTTTTTTTTTTTATTTCGTTGTCCGCAGTGACTGTATGTAGTACTTTATAAATAAACTCTACCATAATAAAACACATAAAAAGGAATACATGACAAAGATTTTCATATATGGCAATCGAA
>CM034358.1:24596312-24609991 GCA_019925275.1 Mytilus edulis | reverse complement strand
GATTTTTCAAGATGGCCGCCATTCAAGATGGGTAATGTTTCAAAACTTTTGTTCTACAAGATCCTTGGATTCAGCACTGTTATTCTATCAACCAGATTTCATGTCAATATCTTCTCTAATATCATTTTCATGATTTTCTATTATTAATCTATTGAGATCAAACGGCCGCCATTTTAAAATGGCCGCCTCTTCCGCCAATTTCGATTTTCAGATTGGGTCCATAGCTTAAAATGTTGTCTATGACATATACTACTACTATGACAAATTTCATGCTTTTACCACAATCTAGGCAATTTTGTCAAAAATCTGCAATAATTGACTGGACTAATTGTTTTCAATATAATGGAATTGTATTCGAATTTCTCAACAGTAAGAGATTTAGCTTGTGATTAAACCAGTTTCTACATAAGGAAATACATGTAGCCAGTCAGGAATATGAAAGTTGATTTCCATTCAATTTTTCTGTTTGAGAATTTGATTTTTCATTTGATAAGTCACTTTCCGTTTTGAATTTCCATAGAGTTTGGTATTTTTATTATTTTATTTCATATATATACAATTTGGATGATAACTTATAAAGTTCAATTGATCAGTCCCAATATTTGCTGAACAATTAACCTCACCGTTCATGCTTTGAAATGTGGTTTCAACGAAAATGAATTTTGGAAACAACTTCGTTAATTTTCTGCCTTGGCTATTTGCATATATCTGTTTTGTTCTCATTAATTGGTTTGTGCCTCCCTCCCTCCCTCCCATCCATCCATCCATCCCATCCCTTCCTCCCTCCCTCCCTCCCGCCCTCCCTCCATCCTTCCATCCATCCATCCATCCATCCATCCATAAGAAAATGCTTGCACCAAATTAGGAATATGACAGTTTTGTCCATACATTTGATGTTTTTGAGCTTTGCATTTACCATTTGATTAGGGACTTTCCTTTTTTGTTTTTTTTAGGTCAGTATTTTTGTGATTTTACTTTTTTTATATGAAAGGAAGACATAAACCTAAATAAGGTAAATTTTACACGACGGGTGCCACTCGGGAGCAGGGTTTACTTACCTTCCGTAGCACCTGGGATTACCCTAATTTTTTGTGGAGTAAGTGTTGTTTAATCTTTAGTTTTCTCTGCTGTGTCTTGTATGGATGTGAAGTTAGCAGCTGGTTCGTTATTCGTTATTCGATATTCAATATCCACCCAGAGTGTCTCACCCTCATTTAAGCGGTCTCAAGTGGGTTTTCATTATATATTTTGAATATTCAACTGGCACTTTGGGCCCTCCGTTAACATAGAAGACAGGAAGTGTACCCAAATTCCTTTTAGTCACGTTTTTATCTACATATAAACTAAATGTCTGCTTAATATGGGGACGAAGTCCTCAATAACAGTAGAAAAATCAATAATAAAAAAAAAAAATCGGGAGAATTTCCCCGAAATTTTCATTGTACTAATGAACTCAAAATCGTTCAATTTTTTTGATGTCATGTTTTGAATTCCCGCATCTGCGCAGAAATCTACAATGTACTTCCTTTTTCCGGTCTCGTTTGTATGAAACTTTGAGTAAAATATATATTTACCAATCTAGTATAAAATAGGAAGGAACGCAATACCAATTTCATTTTTAATAATTCCTTGATATGAAAAAACGTTACCTGATGATAGCGTTTCTTTGTTTACATTGCATATGACGTCATTACTTAAATAACGTCACAACTAAAATCCCCAACAGCAGAACCAAAATCGGAAAAGTTACTGTATTTCCGTTTTTTTTTTTAACAAATATTTAAGTTACAAAAAAATGATTCATACAGACTTCGTCCCCATTTACAGGTAGTGCCTGCCTCATATTATTAGGCAGATTGAGAGATTAGGGGGCTCTCGCCATTACCTTGTAACCTTTGTCCTGAAATTTTGCCATTTTTTTGCTGAAGAGTGACAATCTCAGCCTCCGTAGATATCGAAGATGACATTATTCTGTGAAATCCTGTTGATACAATCCTTATATATACAGAGTCTATGAATTCTTCGAATTTTATGAATATTGAAATAAAAGGGGGATCTCACCGTCATTTAAGCGGTTTCAGGTAGGTATTCACTATGTATTTCTTTTTTGGTGCTTTCCGTATATATTTTTTATTTATATTTCTGAATTTTTTTCTAGAATGATCGGTTTTTGTGTTTATTTTAAGAAATATAATATACAAAATAACAGTTTTGATGTCGTTTTATTGATAAAAATCTATACCACATAAAGACCAATATGCAACTTACATAATGGCATGTCTCTATTATTCATTATATCTGTAGTTTTGATACAATTTAAGTTTGAAAATTTCGTACAAAAATGGCTACAGAAGGGGTCATAAACCTTATATATATTGTATGTATTTTTAGATGTTTCTCTGAAGCCTCATCGTAACAGCTCAATTTAGAAAAAGATCAAAATCACTCACGTGTGATATTTGTCTGTCAGAAAGACATTATTGTGTAAAAAAAATTCAGATTTTTGGGTAAAAAGAGATTCAAAATACTCACAACATGTCATCATTATCATTCATCACCGGCGAATATAAATGTTATCATTCTCTCAAACACATATGATAATAGACAATAGACAATAGACAATATTTTATTGGCACAAACGCATTTACAATAAATGGTAATGACACTGGCTTTTGTGAGTCTTGTATGATTTTTAATTTTAATTTCTTGTGTAAAATTCGGAGCTTAGTATGACCTTAACTAATAAATATATTTGTTTAGGGGTCCGCTGAATGACACCTTCGGGTGCGGGAGTTTCTCGTTGCATTTAAGACCCATTGATGGCCTTCGGCTGTTGTCTGCTCTATGGTCGAGTTGTTGTCTCTTTTACATATTCCCCATGTCCATTCTCAATTTTATTCTGCATGCTGTGATGGACATATAAATGAATAGCATTGCTTGTGTTAAAGATTTTTTTTTCTTCAAATTGAAATGGATAAATAATTTGCTATACATGGTAGTAAAATCCAAACAATTTATATATATATATATAATATATGTGAATAAACGATTAAAGGTATAATGAAAATCTATTACAATAGATTACTTCTTGCATTTAAACATTTTTTTACGAGAGAGGAAGATAATTTTAGTGCCGTATAAGATGTATTATTAAGTATAAGATTTATTTTATTTTTATCTCACAATGTGGTTATACTTTTTTTTCTGTAATTTTGAACATTTTTAATACAAAAGTCTCTCTAATACTGGAGTAACCTCTGCAGTGTAGCAGCATGTGCTGTTCATTTTCAATTTCGCCACTTTTACAGATTTCACAAATTTTTTGATCTTTTGACTCTTTTAAATATCTTCCTCTTTCAATGGCAAGAGTATGAGCACTAACTCTTAAAGGGAAAATTCACGATTTTTTACTTATGGTTTAAATATGTTCATTATGACATAATATATATATTCACAAAGTTTTATCGCTATATGTGCAGTAATAAAGGAGAAATTCAATAATTAATGAAAAAATATCAACTACTTCCTGTAGGTCGTGACGTTTTCTCCTGATTTTTGCATGCCGGGATTTAAAATACAATCATTAAAAGTCTTGGTTTTTAATCATATTTTAACGTAATCGTAAGCGCGCCGATGACGTATGCTTTATCTAATAACCATCCGATAATAAGAAGATAAAACGCACAGACGTTCAATTGTACTCATTCGTGAGATAAATTATCTATGTTAAACGTATATATTCGAATTATTTTTGTAGACAACACAAAAAGTTATAAATTTATTTTTAATAAATGCATTTTCGGACTGATAAGGTGAACAAATTAAAGTACAATAATCTGTAAAGACAATATGTTGGTGTACTATTATTGACCTTTTACTATCTCTGCTATGGCTAGGTTTATACGATGTGTGTATTCACGGTTCTGTGGCAATACTCGTAGATGGCTTGTTGAAAGGTAAATTGTTATTTGCACTTCGGTATTTAACCACGCCTCTAGGGCACACCTTGCCAGGTGTGACTGTCTATTCGGATCAGTGGTAGCATTTAATACACACATTAAAAATACATATTCAAGTTGGTGACAAATAAAAATTGGTCGCCGTGGAATTATTTAATTATATTTGGTGCTATTATTTATTTGAATTCAAATAAGTTAATTTACTAAGAAATACACAATTTTCGGTTAAAGACGGGAAACTTAATTCATATGTCAGAATGAAATGATATACAAGTCTTGTCCTTGATTTATGTCTCATAAAAAAGGGGGACTTAGAAATTAGAAATAGCTTTACTAAATCATTTTTATTTGTCTTTATTAGGCGAAAAAATGTACGAGAACACTTACATTTAGACTTTTGAAAGCCATGTATTAATTAATATATGAAACTATCTGAAGATAACTCTACCGAAGCGGAATACAATATGTACGAATAAAGAAAAAAATATTTTTGTAATGGAATCGAAAAATTACGAATAGATATTCTTTTCAAGTGTGATAAACGTCAACCAAATTTATTCATAATCGGGAACGTCCTTATTAAAATCTGAGACAACTATATAATAATCGTCGTCTCCCAACGTATATATATACTTAAATAACTATTTGATCAACGATGTTTAAAATTAAAAGACAACGAATTTAATGTTATCTTTCCCTATTTTTGAATGTTATTATAAGTCTGTTCAACTTGCAAGAATACCCCTAAAGCGGACAAATATCCGACAAGCAGTTTATGCTTTAAATTGCTGTCATTGAATATCAAGAAAGAAAATAAATCCCGAAATTGATACTCAATAGTTTTCCTTGAAAATATTCACATTCCTTGGGGTTTATTAGTGTACGTCCAGTTGCATATATTTTACATGAATGTTGGAACAATTGTGATGATGACGAATTTCGTCCTTTAGTTCGAGAACAATTTAATTGATATATAAATCTGTGAGTTTACTATGTTCTTAACTTCGATGAACCAAAGCAAGTTATAAATTGACCTGTATTTAAATCAAATTGTTTCTTTTTTTTCTCCTTCTTCTTTTGGTATACAATAGTCTATCGAATTCGTTGATTACATACTGTTGGCATACGTGGACTAGTCTATTTACAAAACTTTTACCACAATTTACACAAAATGTATGTTTCTTTCTTATGTTCAATGTATACATGTATACATATTTTAAATAGCGCTACTGACTATAGTTCCGTAACTTTCTACCAGGCGTATGTATACACGAATCGTCGACAAGTGCGCACATTTTTTTAGATCAATAATTCTGGTATGTTCCAATCTGTCCTAAACTATTGACAACGAGTATATATTACATTTTCCCAAATTAACCCTTGGAAAAATATGTAAATAGATTTGTATTTCTTCAATTATTTTTTTTTGTATTATTTTTTTTTTATAAATAATATTCTTTACACCAGAAATGTTATTTATAAACAAGCGTATGAGTTCAGTAATGACTAGTATATTATATCACTTTCGGACACGCAAGACAAAAATGTATATTATACATGCACCTGATAGTTCAAAATGGAAAGTTATAAGTAACGGTCGTGTACACTGATCAATACCTACAGAAGTGAAACGATGCATGAACTTGCAAGCCCGCCGGACAGGAAATCGATTGAATACCTGGACGTGTCACCTTACACCCCTTCCAATACCTTTGGGAGTAATACCTTTAGCCATGCTGGTGATCAGATGAGGGAAGATCCGAATTTATTTAAATAAAGTTTATTACTTGAAAGAATTATGAACGAATTAGATTTTCGAAAACAATTTCCACGGAACACTTATTTATCATTTTATGATTTGAACTTTGACTTTTTAACTAATTACAATATTATCAGTTTAAAAATAACAGACTATATGGTTATTTAAAAATATAAGACCATTTCCCGTATCAAGTTAGTCAGTCAGATAAAACAACCGTACGATTGACAAGATATCGACACGCAATTACGACTACATCGTTTACTGTAGTTTTGTTCCTTTGTGGTTTATTGACATATCGTGATTTTTCATCGGAGAAGGATACAAGATGGCGGAGAGTAGAGAACTGATACTCAAAATTTAAAATCGATGGTGATCTCTTATTTAGCGGAATAAAACTTTAATATCTATAAATTTGAGCATTTTTATACAGAATGGACATAATATCAATTTTTGATTTTTTTGCGAAGTTTCCCTTTAATTTACATAATGATGATCGATCTGATCTATTTGTTAAAGCATCAACATAACCTGCCCGTTCACCCATCTTGTAAATACTCTGAAAAAATGTTAATTTTGGAGATACTGAAATATTTGCATGTTGTTCCTGAAAACCCTGGTCAATTAGTCTTTGTTTTATAAAACCATACAGGGGTTTAATAGTAAGGTTATCTTTTTTTTTGTAGCATTATATATTTGGTGAACTAAACTTCCTTCTGAAGTGATAAAATGTTTCCAGAATTTAATGCTAGATAACATTGTCCTATTTTTCAATGGCAGTCTTGCAAGTTCGGAACGAGATGCATCATTCGAGGCCTTACAGTGTACTCCCAAGATTTCTTTAATAAATTTTATATGCAACTTTTCATAGGCATCACTGTCTTTAAATGTCAAATAATCCCCCAGATTTCGCTACAATAAAGGAGAATAGGGAATACTAAGGAATCAAAAAGTTTTTCCAGAAGTTTCAAGGGTTATCTTATCCTGTTGTTTTCTTTATTTTAAAATATGCTTTCCTTGCTTTTTCCATAAGAGAAGTGATGGCGACATTAAAACTGCCATTATATCTAATATTAATACCCAAGTAACAATAAGTACTAACTGTCTCTAAGGATTTGCCATTATAATAAAATTAGTTTAGAAAAGACTTTCCGATAATTAACGCATATGATAGATATATACTTTAGGCCATCGCAACAATCAACAAATATGCATTGTTGTCAATCTCAGTATTGTTTTAGTTATTAAAAACAGCAAGATCATACGATAATTACCAAAAGAATAAAATAAAGAACGAAAAAAAAAAAAACGAAACAAATGAAGTCACATTCAAAGGAATTTTGTTTTAATTCAAAACATAGAGAATAATTACTTGGTGTATTGAATGTGTTAATGCTTTAAAATACCTTGAGATCGGATTATTATGTCAACGCCAAAAATTTAGATGTACAAAGCATTTTTTTTTTTTTTTTTTTTTTTATCAATTATCAATTATATCAACTTGTGTAATACGATTTGTACATACTATACTAAGTTCATGTACAAAAAATCGATTGGTATGAACTGCGCTGTGCAAAGGGGAATAATACAGTGTTTACTTATTGGTTTTGACATACAATCATGAATATTTAATCTTTTGAACTGAGGTATACTACTGTAGCCTTCATTTAAATAGACTATCTCCGGGACATCTAAATATGTATATGTATATGTATGATAAGTATCTGCTCATCTGTTTAATGTCTGTCTCAGGCTTTTCTGCTTTAGATGTTTTTCATAATGTTAAACAAAGAATGCATCGTTAATGTTTTCGAAAATGGCTAATCCTTTTCAGACAAACATACGTTAGATCATCAGCGCTTACACGTCAATTCTGTTATCATACCTTTTAAAGATTTATAAGGATATGATTTGTTAAAGGACTACTCGTGGTGACTATACATATTTGATTTAGCGTGTCCTAAAACAGATGGTTAGTTACCATATGTGGTTAGTTTCCATATGGGGTTTCATAATATAATAGATGGAAAGTCCCTTTATAAAAAACAACACGGTTTTGTTGAAAAATCTAAAAGGTTTCAACAGACGACGGAATTGATGCTGAAAGATTGCAATACTACAACTGGACAACTGACGGTTTCTGAGATCAAGACTACGTTAAGGTATAAACATATTCAAATAATTTAATTTGCAGTGCATGCCTTGCTAGCAATATTATTGTTTTCATATAAATATTTGGGGATTCTTATATATATAATTAACTTTGATAGAAAACTTGTTTTGCCTTATTTTGTATTTTCTTTTCAATTTGTTTTATACAAATAAAGGCAGAACAATCAAAATCAAAATTATTGTAGATGAGATAATTAGAGCAGCAACGAAATACAAAAGTATACAAAACCCTACGCATAAAATAACAAATAAAAAGCGTGCACCATTATAAATTATAGGTTTATTTCGAAGGCACTGGAACTGAATTAAAGCAGGTCTTGTTCTTTTAGTGGTACCAGTCGCGGTAATCAATGCAACAGCCAGTCGACTATTAAACTGGAATCCGCTTGTATTACGCTACACTCAAACAAACGGTACGGCCCAATTTTGAAGGATAACATTTTGCACCGGACTTTTTACGAGATTTGACGTTAATAGAATCTACAATAGATCGCATCCCACCGAATGTCACAGGCACTTGTCTCAGAAAAAAATCTTATATACCTTAATATAACACAAGGTACTTTTTTTTTAAATGTCACCCACTGCTGAATTTCCATCATATTTCGATTTCTCGGTTGTCAAAACTTAAACTTATTTAACCGTAAATCTCAATTAATTTATCTACACAATGGTATACGACACAACTATAATTGTTGTCGGGATCATTCGTAGCAGATCTCAGAAGCAGGTCAACGTGTTTTTTTTGTATACCGACCACGGATTGGGAATACTGAGTCCGCAGTGATTGATTTATTCTAAAAAATATTTTTAAAAAAACTATCAGCTTCCCTCTGAATATGAATTATTGTTTAAAGATAATTTTGTGATACAAACCCAAATTAGAGTTATTTGAGGTCTGTCTAATGTGTCGGGAGTTTCTATTTTTAGAACTCAGATTCTCCTATTCTATTTACATCCTTAATGCTCTCTCGCGACTTTACATTAGATATTGGAATAACTCCAAAATGCTTAAAATGCGGAAAACTTTGAAATTGATTATGGAACTGAATGAAAATGTGTATTAGGCTAATAATTCTATTTGTTCATGGTATGTATGTTTCTCATAAAATTTTGATATCGTTTTGATTAGGGAAAACAAAACAAAAACAAATGTCAATCCTTATTTGAAGGAGAATAATATTCTGAGACAAGTGCCTGTGCCGGATGTCTATGAACAAATAGTAGTAGTCAGCCGCGAACCAGCTTAATTGACAATGTGTACTTCGTTTTATGCAACATAAATACTATAATGAAAAACCTATATCAATGTTCTGTTTTACATTATCGTCCAGTGGATAATATGTAGCTCATTGTATGCACCATATTTATTTCAGTGAAAATTAATGTCAATATTCTGTTTAACATTAATATTTTGTTCGATGAATATGTCGGTATGATGAAATACTGAAACATCATTATAAATTAAGAATACATTATTTTGAGTAGGTATATGATGGTGAGGTTACAACAGATGCATTACTAGCTTACTTAACAGGTGGACTTACTGAAGGAAAAGAATTTGATTCCACTTCCAATAAGATGATCATTCACTTCGTTTCCGATTTTTCTTTACGCAAAACGGGGTTCAGTACCAGTTATAAAACATTTCAGTAAGTGAAATTTATCTTATCAAATGAATGATATGCAAGTTCAAATACATATATGAAACTCTGAAGCAGACTGAGCAAAACGAACCAGAAAAAGAAAATAGACATGCTAGGGAATCTATTGGCTTTTGATCCACAAGTCGTCCTGATGGTGCCAACAAATCGAATATCGTATAAAATTTAGAACGAAAACATCAATTAAAAGGTATCCTTCAAGAGCTACATGGCCCTTCCATATAATAGTGTTTCTTTTTTCTTTTCTACTAACCAAATGCATAAACGTAAAATTATAATCATCTTGTTATTAAAATAAAAGAGAGGCAAAAGGTACCAGAGGGGCATTGTAAATCATAAGTCGGAAATAAACTGACAACGCCATGGCTAACACAAAAAAAGAATAACAAACAAACAATAGTACATGAAACACACCATAGAAAACTAAAGACTAAGCAACTCGTACCCCGCCAAACCGCGGAGTAATATAAGGTGCTCCTGAGAGGTAAGCAGATCCTGCTCAAAATTAGGCACCCGTCGTCTTGCTTTGTTTGAAGATTTACCATCATAAATATTGGATTCTTATGCAGTATTTACGTAACTATTTATATTGAATACATTTTACAGTGTTGAACAGTTGGCATCATTAATTAGTAATAAGAAGATGTTAAAGTTAGAACTTTTCTTTCATTTGAGTTTAAGTTATGGGTACGAATGTTGCTCCTCTTTAATTTTTTAATTTCAACCAGTTCAAGTGCAAGACATAATATATATAATTTCAAAATTCAAGCAATTTTTCAAAAAGCCTACAATGATTTAAATGTTTTATAAGATAACTACAGTATGTAGAAATTGTATAAAATTATCAAAAATATATAGTTGGGGACTACACAATCTGATTTACTAATTTTCATTAATTTATTATTTATTGATTTTTTTAAATTTATTAAACGCCTTGAAAATATTTGTTTATGTTAAATGCTATTTTGTAATATCACGAATGAATGTTGTTAATTATTTTTATTTATGAAGTATATTCATTTTAATTTCTATTCGTGTCTCTTTTGTAGATGATTCTCTTACACAACATGCACAAGGTGGAAATCATACCAGAAAGAAGTTAATAAAATACTTATCATGCAGCATACTTCATTTTACTTATTCAATATCAATAGTTTGAACTTTGGTTTTGAACAATCATCAATACCGATGAAAGAGATGATGGCAATAAATACCCCCCAAAGTATTCCGATGGAAATCAATTTAGTTTTACAATCATTCTATACTGCAAATCAAACCAAAAAGTCGAATATGTTTTATTTAATAATTTTGATAAAATTGAGTTCTATCACCATAAAAAAAATGTACACCGGTTTTCTTTTAACAGAAGAAACAGAAAACGTATACAATTGATTAATCATGTTAATTGTGTAAAACTATAAGTTTTTATCAACTCATTTGATATTTCACTGATCAAATGAGGCTGTTAAAATACAGGGGTCCGTCAGTATGCGACCTGGGCTACATAGGTATTCATATACCAGTAAATGATAGAATATAAAATGTGAATCATTTTTAAAATAAGAATATAAAAAAACTCACATACCAGGCTTATAATTTGATACGCCATACGCGCATTTCGTCTCCATATGACTCATCAGTAACGCTCAGATCAAAATATTTAGAAAGCCAAACTAGTATAAAATTGATAAGCATTCAGGTCCCAAAATTCCAAAATGTTGAGCTAAATACGGCTAAGTTACATGATTTCGCTTTTCAAATAATTTACATCATTTTAATTAATAATAAGGATGACATAAGCCAGACATTGCAGAGGGAAGAAATTTCAGATTTAATGAAACAATGATGAAATATATTTTACTTGAGATATTCGAACTGATATCACCTTTCCTTTCTTGTTGCAATTGATTAACATTGATATGCTTTGTCTCTTCTTTTCATTCGATGTTTCACCTACTTTGATAAATGATCATAAAAGTAATAAAATGTAAAAAGTAAAACCCTAACCTACTGAAGTCTCTTGAAAATGCATACAGAAAGGTTTTTTTATCAATTGCAAAAACTGAAACACATCAAACAATTGGACAACAACTGTCTTACTCCTGACTTGGTAGAGGCCTTTTCTTATGAACACACTGATGGATTAAACCAGGTTTTATTGCTAGCTTAACCTTTCACTTATGTGACAGTCACATCAAATTCCATCATATTGACAACGATGTGTGAACAAAACAAACACATACTAATTAAAAATGCCACAAATAGGGGCGGAGCAGTCCCATTGTGTTATAATCCATAAAAGCAAACAAATATGTAAAACAGAATCACATAAGACATATAGACAAAACATATAAGCAAAATTGAAAGGCAAGACTGCACAACTTGCAATAGCACAATAACACAATGACGCGTCATATGTATCAAAGAAACATAAAAAGACATGAATACAAAGCACATAAGAAAAAATGATGGACAAGAATACCAAAATTATCATTGAAAAATAACACAATGACGGGATGTATCAGTACATATCCACGTCTTAATAGTATGTTAAAAAAAAAAAAAAAAAGGCATATAAATAATGTTTATTAGTCAAAATGGCAAACACAAGTATAAAAATTATCATGCACCAATAACACAATGACGGGATTTATAAGTACAGATCCGAGCCAATGGGTGTTTTGAAAAAAAACCCAGACTAAGGCATGGACCATTGCTCAAGGCATGTCTTCATTGAGTGTTTATGACGTTAAATTATTAAATCCGGTGTTATATGAAAATAAGTCGAAAAAGATATTCCCCAGTTGTAGGTAATTGATCCTACATTTTATTGCAGTAAAATATTTCTGGGTCATAAACATAAGTCTTGTGTATTTCAAGGTGTAAAACCAAATCATGGTACCTCACATCCGGTTGTATACGAAAGTAGGCCTAAGAAATATTCCCTTGAATTTGACAGTTGTAGACAATTAACCCTGCATTCAATACACTTAAATTTTTCTGAGTCATAAACATGTGTGTTGGGTGTCTGAAAGCATCATTCTTATTTTATTTGATGGTCTTATAAAATATTTTGGAACGTTAAGGCTACGTAGTTACCAAAGCAGGTAACCAGTAAATAACAGTGTAAAAATTGGGTTGTTTACTTCCGGCGATAATTACTTTCTTATATGCAATGAAATGTAGTGTGAAATTTTCAATGTAGCACTGGAAAGGATTAAACTTTATACATGCAAAGTATTTCTTTGGTCGAAATAAAAGTAAATACTGTACATTTTTTTTAAAAGTGACAAATTAACAAAGACTAATAGGGAAAAATCAATGGTGGTATTACACCTCAAAGCGCCATTATTATTTTTTTCGGGTTTTCTACAGCATATTTCGGAAACTTGAGGTTACATGGTTACTTAAGCTTCTACATAGGTTAAATAAGGGTGACAATTTGAATGTTTAACTTCCAGTGGTGATTATTTTCTTATATGCAATGAAATGTTATGTAAAATTGAGAATGGAAATTGGGAATGTGTCAAAGAGACAACAACCCGACCATATAAAAAAAAACACAACATGTGAATTCTTTTCTGTAGTACTGGAAAGGACAAAACTTTTTTCAATATATATCTGCAAATAAATAATTGTAGGCCGTGTTTGTTATAGTCCGATTTTGTGATAGGCCGACTATGTTTAAGTCCGAGTTTTCCTGCTGCGAATTTATTCGGGTGTGTTTATAAATAACTGAATACTAAATAAATGTTGAATTACTTAATATATTCCGCTGCAATAAACACGACTATTACAAACAGAAGAGAGTTAGTGCAAAGAAAACTAGCTTTTTTTATTTTTTTAAAACCTGAATGATATTTTTGGATAGAAAACGGCCTATATGACAACTGATATAAAGTTATACTTTCTCAATTTTACATAACATTTCATTGCATATAAGAAAATAATCACCACTGGAAGTTAAACATTCAAATTGTCACCCTTATTTAACCTATGTAGAAGCTTAAGTAACCATGTAACCTCAAGTTTCCGAAATATGCTATAGAAAACCCGAAAAAAATAATAATGGTGCTTTGAGGTGTAATACCACCATTGATTTTTCCCTATTAGTCTTTGTTAATT
>CM034358.1:24509505-24596212 GCA_019925275.1 Mytilus edulis | reverse complement strand
AAATCCGAGGAGAAACTTTTGAGGGAAAACTCAGCATAAAAGTAAGACAAAAATAATCCGAAACAAATACTGTAGGTTGTACTTTGTAAATACAGCTGTTTCTCAAAACACGCCTCTTTTGGGGAGATCTTGAATATTCATAGAACATTAATGTTGTTTACATACTGGTTCCCAGGTATGCTCTCCGCGTTCCACCTCACAGAGACATAACTTGGGAATGTTACGTTACCAGTAAATATACAAGTGCATATTGTTAACATTGAAATCTGTGGTAACCTTTCATTCGAGGTAGGGGCAGTTAAGAAAATTAGTGCTAGTTTAAACTCTGAGAAGTTCAGGGCATATAAACGTTGAAAATATGCCGCACAGCCCTATATTTTGACCTTTGAACAAAATTGTGGTGCATATAAACTTTCAATTCTAGGGTAAGAATTTTTTCAAAACTTTATAGTAAAAGGGGTACAGTTTTAGCCGTAAAAGGAGTTCCTATGGGAAATTGCACTGTCAATATTTACAGAAATGCTACCTATATAGGTTGAAAAAGGGGAACTTTCAGAATTTAACAAAATTTGCTTCATTTCACAGATTTTAAAGAAATTAACTCAAATATGATATTTTATAAATATTTAATGAAGATTGATAGAATCCTGGGCCTTAAATATGAAGACTCAGCATAAATTCACAGTTTACAGCATGCACAGTTTACTTAAAGTCCTGGATACAAAATTAATTCATAACATTTGCATATTTGTAAATTAAATTGTTAAGAAGTGCTTATATTAACTCTTCGCAGTCATTGAAACTCATAGATCCTTCCTGAATATTATTTATGGGGTGTTTGTGTCCTTTCGATAACCCAAAAGTAAGACGCACTACCTAAATCTGCTTGTTTGTCACCACGACATAATAAATACAAGCTAGAAAAACAAAAATATCTCAACAAAACTTATAATAGTGTGTTCTATCCTGAATATGTACTAAATATTCCAAATTGCTAAAAACAGCAGAATGATATAGATGTATGACTACAGATGATACTGTTGTGACATGAATTCTAAATTGACCATTTGAGGCAGAAAATATGTACTTTAATTGGCAAATAGGCATACAGTAAGATGTGGACTGGTGACAGAGGCTGGATTGGATACTTTATATACTCTTGAATGTTGTAATGATTGACTGCTAAACATGACATTTATAGTATTCTACAATGCTTTCAATATGTTATCAAAACAGTTTTAAACAGGTTCTAGGCATTTTATATCAGAAAATATGCAAATAGGGTAAGCTGGAAATAATTAAAGTCTTGTTTTCAAATTCTTTAAAGAAACAGGGGAGGGAGTATAAAATGTACAGTAAAGAAAAACTTAGAGTATACACATTGTTTTCTTTAAGCCTATAATTCTGATAAATAAGTATGAATGTGAGAAAAACTGATTTTAGAGAGTTCTCTATTTGAATATATGTGTGTATAGGTTGCACTTTGTAAATACAGCTGTTTCTCAAACACACGCCTCTTTTGAATATCAATCTTGAGTCATTTTTATAAATTTCCTGTTTACAAAACTTTGAATTTTTAGTATAGGTTGCACTTTGCAAATACAGCTGTTTCTTAAAAGACACCTCTTTTGAATATTAATCATGTAGTCATTTTTATAAATTTCCTGTTTACAAAACTTTGAATTTTTTCGAAAAATTAAGGATTTTCTTATTCCAGGCATAGCTTACCTTAGCCGTATTTGGCACAAATTTTTGGAATTTTGGATCCTCAATGCTCTTCAACTTTGTACTGGTTTATCTTTACAAGTATTTCGATTTGAGCGTCACTGATGAGTCTTATGTAGACGAAACGCGCGTCTGGCGTACTAAATTATATTCCTGGTACTTTTGATAACTATTTAAACCACTGGGTCGATGCCAATGCTGGTGGACGTTTTGTGCCCGAGAGTATCACCAGTCCAGTAGTCAACATTTGGGTGTTGACATGAATATTAATCATGTAGTCATTTTTATAAATTTCCTGTTTACAAAACTTTGAATTTTTTCGAAAAGCTAAGGATTTTCTTATTCCAGGCATAGATTACCTTATCCGTATTTGGCACAACTTTTTGGAATTTTGGATCCTCAATGCTTTTCAACTTTGTACTTGTTTGGCTTTATAAATATTTCGATTTGAGCGTCACTGATGAGTCTTATGTAGACGAAACGCGCGTCGGGCGTACTAGTTATAATCCTGGTACTTTTGATAACTATTGGGGAGATCTTGAATATTCATAGAAAATAATTTTGTTTACATACTGGTTCCCAGTTATGCTCTCTGCGTTCCACCTCACAGAGACATAACTTGGGAATGTTACCAGTAAATATACAAGTGCATATTGTTTACATTAAAATCTGTGGTAATCTTTCATTCGAGGTAGGGGTAGTTAAGAAAATTAGTGTTAGTTTAAACTCTGAGAAGTTCAGGGCATATAAACGTTGAAAATATACCGCACAGCCCTATATTTTGACCTCTGAAAAAAATTGTGGTGCTTATGAACTTTCAATTCTAGGATAGGATTTTTTTTTAAACTTCATAGTAAAAGTAGTACAGTGTTTTAGTGAATGATGGGTTATACAAAATACAGGTCATCCAGGTTTACAGTGCAATTATATCAATGACATAAAGAAAATCCAAACCTAGAATACAAATCCATATAATAAACAACGGTGTCACAGGTTTGTAGGGTCAGCTTATATGAGAATACCCTTTCACAATTTGTTTTTGTTGGTTTTTGCATTGTTTAATTTCCTATGTAGTGCTTTGAAAACTGTTGTTTTTTTTTCTTTTTGCGCCATGGATTATTCTGAAACAAGACAGGCGATAAGAAACATTTTTCTAGTGTTCATTGTATGACTTTGATTGTTGTGTGCTAGAGTTAGCAAGTTTGACAACTGAGGCAATTTTACAGGAAAATCTATTAATGCTTTCAATAACTTTGGATACCATAACTGAGTTGTCCATACAGGAACGATTAAAATTGCCTTCTATCTTTTGAAGTACTCTGCTGATTTGAATGAAAGGAGGAAATATATAAGGATATGATTTATGCGATGAAAATGAGAAAGCATCAGGATCTGGAAACCAGCTTACAAAATTATTCAATTGTTTATTTAGCCTTGAGGCAAACAAATCTGTATCTGGGATGAAAAAATGTTTGGTTACTTCATTAAAAACTGATTCATTGAGTTTCCACTCTGAAGTGTCATTAAAATTTCTTGATAAATTATCTGGTATAATATTTTCTTTCCCTGGAATATGAACAGCAGATAGTAAAACTTTGTTTTTTATACACCAATGCCATATTTGTTTTGTTATTTCTTATAAAGGTAAAACTGATCCTCCTTGATTATTTATGTAGTTTACAGCAGTGGAACTATCAGATTTTACACAAATGTGTGTTCTTTCTAAGTGACAGCAAAGTGATATTATACTAACATAGATAGCTTTTAACTTAGAATATTAACGTGTAAACACTGCTCCTCCAAACTCCAATGACCTTGAGTTTGCTTTCAATGAAAAACAGCTCCCCACCATTGAGGGAGGCATCTGTATGTAAATAATAACTTGGGGAATCATTTCTTATAGGTCTCCCATGAACTGTTTTAACATTTTCTAACCACCAAGCTATTTCAGATTTGCCTTCTACTGATATGTTCAAAAATGAATTGAAATTATTATTTGATGCATGTAAAGCTTGTGTTTTGTCTAAATCTAAATATCTACGAAACAAGTGAGCATATAGTGCTGCATAATGTGCAGATGAATAAAGTCCTGTTAATTATGCTAGACTTCTAATTGATACTTTGTGAGCTTTAAGCATTTGCTTTGACAGTTCAATTATTTTCTGTACTTTCTACTCTGATGAAAATAACTTAAATAGTACTGAATCTATAATATATCCCAAAAATATAATTCTTTTGGTTGGAACAAAAAACTGATTTTTCAATGTTGATGTCAAACCCAACTGACTCTATAAAGTTTTTAACCCTTTCTGTATTTTGGATTGCCAAATCAAAGTTTTCTGCTTGCAAAAGGGAATCATCAATGTAAAAATATGAATCAATACCCATGCTCAAAATATGTGAAAATATTAATTTCAGTATTTTTGTAAATACTCTTAGAGCAGAAGCAATACCGAATGGTAGACATTGAAATTCATATAATTTTTCATTACACTAGAACACACCCGTGATATCACGGGTCCGTGATTGAATTAAAGTATATAACTATGCGCAAGCCTTATTTTAGTATTAGGCCACACCAATTTAATTTCTTGTTCTACGGATTTTTGGACTCCAAAATTTGGGGCGAGCGAGCGATTTGAAAATTTTAATAAAAAAATATTTAATTTGCAAATTTTTGAGGCGAAGCTTGAAAAGTAAAGGCTAGCGATTATAATTTTCTTTTGTAAACATAAAATAGTAGGTTTTGACAATATTAAAGCTTGATTTATCACTTGTACTTTGACATTTCTTTAATTTCTGAAGTATTTTTTCCCTGTTCACCAAGAAATAATTAAATCTGGTCTATGTATGTGTGACTGACAATGAGACAATTCTCCATCCAAGTCATAATCAGTTTTGGGACAACCCCTTAATGTTATAAATATCCCTTTTACATGTATTATGAGGGATCAATATAAGTTATAATATATTTATTTGTACAAAAGGGCTCATATTTTCTCAAAGAACTATATATCTATCTGGTATTAAATGGTCAAAACATGTCCAAGAACTTTTTAATATTCCTTGACTTTAACCATGTTAACACATTTACTAAAACAGTTTAATATTATATATTCAAAATAAGTGGACCCCTCTTTTAGAAAAAGTTGTTTAAAATTGTGATGTAACTCTCCTCTTTTTGAGTACAAAATTCTAAATTTTCAAAGGTTTTGTATAGAAGAACTATACAAATCCTTGGTATTTCTATTTTCTTTTCTACATCAGTAAAATGACCTCTTGTCTGAGGGAGGGTTGTTCTCAACCTGATAATAACAAACACAGGTCAAAGTACGGCCTTTTACACAGGGCTTTGATACAGACCAAACAGCAGGCTATAAAGGACCCCAAAATTATTAGCGTACACAATTCGAACAGGAAAACCAACGATCTAATTCATACATCATGTATATCCAAACGGGAGAATAACAATGAACAACATCAACAAACGATAACTGCTGAACGACAGGCCCCTCAATCAATCAGGACAGGTGCATAAACATGCAGCTGCTATGGATAGTTTTGTTTCGCCAGCATACAATATAATTGCAGTTGAAGGCAAATCCTTCAGAAGTTCTTTGTACTTTATTCTAACAACGAACATGTTTTTTATAGGGAATATAAGTAAGGGGGCAAGTAACCAATTTTTTGTTCTTTACAGGTATTTCCGCCGTTATAAATTTATATCGGAGCACTCCCGCTTTGGATAAATAGGTTTCATGCTGAAACAAATATTCTCACAGATATTTACAAAGTGTGGTGGGGTGCTTTTATGTTTAAAATCGTTATATACAGGTTAGACTGTGATTTTAAAAACAAATGTTGATATCTTTTTATAATATTTACAAAAAAAACGGTGCGGGAAATGGACATGATTACATTTCCGGATGAGGGAAGCGGGAATATAAAAAAAATAAAAAAAATTCTGTTTTGAAAAAAATAGGTGCGGGCGGGTCCGTCGAACAAGGAATCAAATTGGTGTGGCCTGACTTTAACAGATGACAATACTAAAGTCATGCCGATTATAAGATACACAGTTTTTCTCTGCTTTCAAGTCTTTCTGTTTGAACCCGTCGAACTGGAACTTATTAATTATTGGTAATATTAATTATTTGGAAAACAAAAGGTCCTGGAATGGAGTATTTTTTAATCAAAAGCATTGTCCTATATAAGTTATAAGTAAAGTTGAATTCTTTGCCTCGCTGTTTTACGTCATGCCCACTAACAAATTGAAAACTGTACCTATACGCCTTATTTTTAGTCCAGATTTTTAGTATTCGTATTGTTATCTTAGAAAGTCTAACTGATTAAAATACTACAATAGATAACAATTTGACAATTTAGTAGTGTCAACCCTGTGATTATGACCCGTGTATATAGCATATTAATCCTGAATACAACGTTTGGTGGTGCGCCTGTCAGATGCGGAACGTACAGATAAGGTAATAGGTAACAGGTGAATATACTATTGGTATCGGTAGCGGACTCGACCCGGAACTTCTTCATTATTGGCAATATCAATTACGTGGAAAACAAAAGGGCCTGGAGTGGTGTAATTTTTAATCTACACCTTTGTACTATATTAGTTATATATAAAGTTGAATTCTGTGATTCGTCGTTTTTACGTGATGACGGCTGACAAATTGGACCTCGTAATTTTAGTATTATAGATATGAATTTTTGATATCTTCTGTCTGATTCATAGATTGAAATGGAAAAATATGCATCTGTCAAATCCAAAGATTTAAAAAAAAGTATTTTTAGAAATTCCTTTTAAAATCAACTCTAGCGTTTCTTGTTTAAAATGGTGATAGCTAATAAATTGATTCAATGGTTTCAAATTGATGACTGGCCTAAATTTTCCATTTTTCTTTTTTACTAGAAATATATTTGAAATAAACTGTTCTGATTCATCAAAAGATTCCTTAATAGCACCTTTCTCAATCATATCAACTATTTCTTTGTCAATAAGGGCCTTTTCTTTATTGTTAAATGTTATAGGAACAGGAATTTTTTTCCCGAATTTGCTTTTCATCAAATTCTATCTTATATCCCTTAATTGTATAAATAATCCAATTGTCTTTTGTTAAATATTTCTAATTTGAAATAAAAATTTTTCAGTTTCCCCGACTTTCTTTTAAGATTTGTATTTTTATTTCTAACCTTTAAAATCTTCTTTTCTGATTGAAGGTGTTGGGTCTGTTTCCTCTCAATTGACCCCGTGGGCTCTGATAACTTTGTCTTGGCTGATAGTGCCTTCTGCCTAAAAAACGGCTTTTTCCCCTGAAACTTCCTCTGTAATTTGAATTTCTACTATAGCTACTAGTAATGTTCTTGTTTATTTTGTTAATTTCATTGATATCTTTCAATCGCTTGCCAACTTCATCTCCAAAAAGGTTAGAACCTACATCTTCATTGCGATTGCAAACCTGGTGATATTTCTTGTCTATGTGTGGCTTTAAAGACATCCATCTTTTAATTGATAGCTCAAAGTTAGTATTGCTTAAAATTGCCAAAGCTTTAGAAATGTTTTCTCTCATTAGTTTTACATCTGGAGTTTTGGATTTCAAAATTTCAGCCACTCTAATCAATGGTACCATACCACAACCCAGCGATTTTTGTATAGTTTGCAGATTCAAATCAGCAGGTTTAGCTTTTCTTTCAAGGAATTGCCATATCTCAGCATTAACTGGGGGTGCTACCAGACTTTTACAATTTATCGGTATCTTCATTTCTCTCGTCATTACTGACACATCTGATTTCTTCTTACAAATATTGTCAAAAACCTAAGCTAATTATGGGCTTACCTCTTCATCATATTTTTCATCGTCTTCAAAAATTTTAGGTAATTCATAGTCAAATTCGTCATCTGATGCTATAACATGAGGTTCATTCTCTTCGTCAGAAAAGATATTGTAGTGGGTGTCAATCACCTGCTCATCAGACTCATTTTCAGAAAATTCCATGTTATTGTCAATATTACTACTTGACTGTTCATTATGGGGAGGTCTAAAACGCGGAAATGGAAAACGCGGAAATGAAAAATGAGTGTATTATAACTAATATCTTTGGAACCGCTAAAGCTAAATTAATAAATAAAACTGATTTTGAAAGCTAATATAATAGTCTATAAGATAAAATTAAAAAAATATATATATTAGACTTTCTTAGTGTGACTATGGCAACACATTTTTGAACATTAAAACTTAAATTCACAAAAAAGCATATAACCCGGTCAAAGTCTGTAAATTGACTCTTAAAGATATTTAAATGACAAATAATATGATATAAAGAACAAAATAAATATATTACTATAAAAGGGCAAAAAGTTGACCGGAAGGCCTCCTTGTACACAAATATTGAAGTTAAATTTTCAACTTTGAATTAAAATTCACAAAAATTTAAAAAGCCCGGTCAAAGTCTGTCAATTGACTCTTAAAGATATTTAAATGACAAATAATATGATATAAAGACAAAAATAATTATATTACTATAAAAGGGCAAAAAGTTGACCGGAAGGCCCCCTTGTACACAAATATTGAAGCGAAATTTTCAACTTTGAATTAAAATTCACAAAAATATAAAAAGCCCGGTCAAAGTCTGTCCATTGATGCTTTAAGACATTTAAATGACAAATAATATGATATAAAGAAAACAATAAATATATTACTATAAAGGGGCAAAAAAGTTGACCGGAAGGCCCCCTTGTATACAAATATTGAAGTGAAATTTTCAACTTTTAATTAAAATTCACACAAATATAAAAAGCCCGGTCAAAATCGAGAACATATGAGAAAATGATATAGAAATATATAAATACATACCTCAAAATAGAAAAAAAATGTTGCTCGGAAGCCTATCTTGTGTGTAAAACCATAATTAAAAAATTCAACTTCAAACTAAAATTTACGTAAAGATACATAAATGGGACTGAACTAATGCAAACATTTATATAAAAAAAAAGTAGATAATAAATAATATGTAATAAAATGAATGAGCAAAACATTCAAATAAAGATAGGAAATTGTAGACCGACATTCTCTTTAATGCTTTTGAATCTATTCCTTAATATTAAATTTTATGGTGATTTTTAAATCAACCTTATACACTATCACTATATCATATAAGGTGATGATTATTAATTATTCTATTTTATTTATGTTTGATTGCTTTATTAAAGTATAAATTATATATTTTTCCAAAAAGAATTGTAAGTCCTGATGAAGTAATTGAATATTTAAAAAACGACAAGCCACTTTTTCAGTCTAATTCTTTCCAATTGACACTGATCCTTTAGGCAATTTAAATTCGGCAGCAGTCCTTTTGCGCCAATTACTGTATTTCAGGGGAATCATTTGCGCCAAATTTTGTTTTCCAAATGTATCAATTGCGCCAATATTCGGAGCTCATTTGCGCCAATTTACCTGTACACATATCAATCATATATATTAATGATTAATAAATATTTTTTCTTATTTTTGGCTTAAAAAGTATCATATGTTCGGAGATAGGTCATCATATAAATGAGCATCTGGAGAGAAATGTCTTTAAATGCATTAGACAGTCCATGTACAGAGAGAGAAGAAAACTTATTGCTTTGCTGAATACAAGATATGCTACAAGAGAAGAAAATAGAATCTTTTGCTGTTTATGTTTAAGTCACACATGTCGATGACACAGTGCTTTGTTTCCACCATGCGTATGGGCTGAAACTATCTACCGCAAGACGTACCAGTAATGGAGCAAAAGCATTCCCCAAGAATTACAATGAACTACTTTGTGCATTTCATCTTTCAATGTTTGTGTTTTTGGACAACAAAGTGAAGTTACAAGCTACTACATACATTAAATTGGGAAGTACCCATGCAGAAGTTAGAAACAGATATGTTTCAGAAAAGGAACATTCGCCGTGCATGTTAACTGCCAATTCCGAATAAAGTAGGAGGGAAGTAATTTTTCTTCTAATTGGCGCAATCGTATGTTTTATTTTTGGCGCAAATGATACCATGTAATTTTAAAATAGGTGGCGCAAACGTAGCATTGGAGAAAAAAAGTTGTGGCGCAAAAGGACGCATTTTTGGCGCAAACGGATTTCTCCCTTAAATTCACAGGAAATCATAAAACAAACAAACTCTGATGAGAACACTAGTACTAATCAGGTCAAATTAGAAAATAATGAGGTAATAGTTAATCAACAACCTGTCATACAATACCCGACTGATAGCAGTCAACAAAGTTTGGCACGGTTTATTGTTGACAATATTTTAATTACTTTGGTTCTACAACAAGGTGCGTTTATTGTAAATGGCAGGAAAGGAAAATACTGTGTAACTCTTTTTCCAAAAGAAACATGTCAATGTGAATCATCATCATCTACTTGTTTTCATATTTTGGCTGCAAAAATGAGTATAGGGTTACAGTCAACACAAACAAATAACGTCGTTAGTTTAAGGGCCCTTTCAAAAAATAGCAAGAAAAAATTTGACAAAAAATCAGGAAGAAAACAACCAAGAGCAAATGATTATGGAATTGAATTCGAACCTGCGCCAGATTCACAATTTTCTATAAATACTCCTTTAAAGCAATAATTGACGACAACGAATGATAGCATAAAACCTAATAAAACGCCTAAAATATCAACCGAATTTTCAACTCCTAAATCGAAAAAATAAACTTGAACTAAGTGTAATCGAAGAAGATGCGGGAGAAACACATATTATTGGGTTTTGTCTCTTCAAACTAGAGATGGAAACATCTATCTTCTAGACAGTTTATCACTAAATTTAACAACTTCATTATAATATCAGTTAACGCAAATCTACGGTAAAGACAAGAAAAAATTAATAATAAGAATACCCGATGTCCAAAAACAACAAAACAGCATAGATTGTGGACTTTTTGCAATTGCAAATGCTCTTGAATTTTGTCAAACTGGGTTTAAAGGAGGTACTCATATCACATACGAGCAAAAATATATGAGAGAACATTTAATTCATTGTCTTGAAAGTGATAAATTCACACATTTTCCAAAAAATATTTCGGTAAAACTCCTAAAAATCTGAAAACTAAAACCCACATTATCTCAATAAACTGTGACTGTGGAAAACCCGATACAATTGAGGATATGGTAGGTTGTGAAGGAAAAACAGGGCGTAAAATGTGTGATGTCTGGACACATCGGTCTTGTGCTAAAAAAAATATGAGAGGAAACAGCTGGTTCTGCGAAGTACATAGATAGTTTAACTGAAATTTTATAGCAATTTAAAGCCCCGATTTACAGTTTTGATAAATCTGAAATAAATCTTAAAAAAGTTAACAATACCTATTCTTGAAATGAATTTGAACATTATTTATCCTACAATAATAGATAATAAATAGATAAATTAATGCCACTGAGTGTAGTGTATCAATAAATAATTAAGCAAAATAAGGAGAAAAAAAAAAACAAAAAAAAAAAACAATAACTCTGCCAACGCCGGTCCCAAGCCCGTGTGAAAAAGGAGGAGGGTTGTTAATATCTAAATGGAACATATGAAATATCAGAAATGATAAGTATGTTGATACTATTGAAATTAAATTAAATGTAATAGAAATAGCAAGTTCAAAGTTGAAAATTTCACTTCAATATTTGTATACAAGGATGAGTTCCGGTCAACTTTTTGCCCTTTTATAGTAATATATTTATTGTTTTCTTTATATCATATTATTTGTCATTTAAATGTCTTAAAGCATCAATTTACAGACTTTGACTTGGCTTTTTATATTTTTGTGAATTTTAATTCAAAGTTGAAAATTTCACTTCAATATTTGTGTACAAGGGGGTCTTCCGGTCAACTTTTTGCCCTTTTATAGTAATACATTTATTTTTTTCTTTATATCATATTATTTGTCATTTAAATGTCTTTAAGAGTCAATTTACAGACTTTGACCGGGCTTTTTATATTTTTGTGAATTTCAATTCAAAGTTGAAATTTTCCTTTCAATATTTGTGTACAAGGAGGTCTTCCGGTCAACTTTTTGTCCTTTTATAGTAACATATTTATTTTTTTCTTTATATCATATATATTTACCATTTAAATGTCTTTAAGAGTCAATTTACAGACTTTGACCGGGTTATATGCTTTTTCGTGAATTTAAGTTTTAAGGTTCAAAAATGTGTTGCCAGAGTCGCACTAAGAAAGCCTTCCGGTCAACTTTTCGGTAAAAAAGCATATTCAAATATATATTTTTTTAATTTTATCTTATAGACTATTATATTAGCTTTCAAAATCAGTTTTTATTTATTAACTTAGCTTTAGCGGTTCCAAAAATATTAGTTATAATACACTCATTTTTCATTTCTGCGTTTTCCATTTCCGCGTTTTAGACCTCCCCGTTCATTATTGTGACTGAATGTGGATACTAGAGTATCTGACAAACCTTAAAATAGAGTTTTAAGCAACTCAGACTGGTCAAGCTGATTCTTTGCAGCATTTTCCTTTACTGTGCCTGTGCGAGGTTTAGGAGCCTTTGTACCATTAACACGATTTTTGACCGGACTTACTGTTATACCGCTCACTGATGGCAACTCATTGTCCATCTAAGTCACCTGCCTTTTAGGTGTCTTTTGCTTACTGGCTAAAGCCTTGCCTTTTGTAGAGCTTGTACTTTTCTTACCTTTTTCAGTCTGTTTTTGTTTTTGTGTTACTGCCATTCGGATGTCCTCAGCAATTAATATTTGTGCTTCCGGGGTTACCGAACTCCGGGTCATTAAATGTTCTCAACTTGAGAAAAACCAGAAAATGAAGCATCTACTTCTTCGTCTGATGCAAATAATTTTAATATTTCATCATCATTGTCACTTTCACTGTCGCTTAAACGCAATGAAACAGCGTGACATAATTTCTGTATATACAGCTGACAGATTCTGCCAAGTTTTGAAATTTATTTTCAATATTTTCGATTCGGATAAGTTATTTTACAACAGAGTCTGTTGCAAAACTTTTATTTCGTGTACTAAATGGAGTTTACTTAACCATGTGCGGCCTTTTACAATAAACAGACTGGTCACTACTCTGCACGGGCTTATATTGTAGTGGTAAGACAAACTAGAGGGTCCAAGGACCCTGTGTCGCTCACCTGATATTTTTATTTACAATTGTTGCATGATAAATGCAACTGTTGTACTGTCGTTTAGTTTCAGAGATATAATACTAAAAAGTGCATTTGAAACCTATGTTTTATTTCAGCCATGTGGGCAGGCAGGGTCATCATACACAGTGGTCCCTCAGGGGCGGATGCAGGAATTTTCGAAAGGGGGGGGTGCTAACCCAGGGCAAAGGGGGGGGGGGGGTGCAGGGGGGGTGCAAAACATATGTCCCGATACAAATGCATTGATCGGCAAAAATAAAGGGGGGTGCGCACCCCCGGAACCCCCCCCCCCCCCCCCCTGGATCCGCCACTGTCCCTGGATATCCTAGTGGGGATTTAAACCAAGTTTAAATTCGACAGTTGTTTCAGGGGAGAATTTTTGTAAAATTTATCTAACGAGAAATGCAAAGTAATAAGAAAGTTGTGAAGTTGTGAAGTTGTTGCGCAACCCCCCCCCCCTTTTTGCCAAAAAAACCTAGAGGCTCTAAAGAGCCTGTGTCGCTCACCTTGGTCTTGTGCATATTAAACAATGGACACGGATAAATTCATGACATAATTGTGTTTTGGTGAGAGTGATGTGTTTGTAGATCTTACTTTACTGAACATTCTTGTTGCTACAATTATCTCTATCTATAATGAACTTGGCCCAGTAATTACAGTGGAAAATATTTTCTAAAAATTAACAAAAATTTATGAAAAATGTTAAAAATTAGCTATAAAGGGCAATAACTCCTTAAGGGGTCAATTGACTATTTTGGTCATGTAAAACTTATTTGTAGATCTTATTTTGCTGAACGTTATTGCTGTATACAGTTTATCTCTATCTATAATAATATTCAAGATATTAACAAAAAACGGCAAAATTTCCTTAAAATTACCAATTCAGGACAGTAACCTAACAACGGGTTGTCCGATCCATGTGAAAACATCAGGGCAGATAGATCTTGACCTGATAAACAATTAAACCCTGTCAGATTTTCTCTTTATGTTTTGGTTTTTGAGTTATAAGCCAAAACTGCATTTTACCCCTATGTTCTATTATTAGCCGTGGCAGCCATTTTGGTTGATTGGCCAGGTCACTCCACACATTTTTTAAACAAGTTACCCCAATGATGACTGTGGCCAAGTTTAGTTTAATTTGGCCCAGTAGTTTCAGAGAAGAAGATTTTTGTAAAAGATTACTAAGATTTACGAAAAAATGGTTAAGAACTGACTATAAAGGGCAATAACTTCTTCAGGGGTCAACTGACCATTTTGGTCATGCTGACTTATTTGTAAATCTTACTTTGCTGAACATTATTGCTGTTTACAGTTTATCTCTATCTATAATAATATTCAAGATAATAACCAAAAACAGCAAAATTTCCTTAAAATTACCAATTCAGGGGCAGCAACCCAACAACAGGTTGTTCGATTCATCTGAAAAATTCAGGACAGATAGATCTTGACCTGATAAACACTTTTATGGCATGTCAGATTTGCTCTAAATGCTTTGGTTTTTGAGTTATAAGCCAAAAACTGCATTTTAACCCTATGTTCTATTTTTAGCCATGGCGGCCATCTTGGTTGGTTGGCCGGGTCAAGCCATACATTTTTAAAAAAAGATATCCCAAAGATGATTGTGGCCAAGTTTGAATTAATTTGGCCCATTAGTTTCAGAGGAGAAGATTTTTGTAAAAGATTACTAAGATTTACGAAAAATGGTTAAAAATTGACTATAAAGGTCAATAACTCCTAAAGGGGTCAACTGACCATTTTGGTCATGTTGACTTATTTGTAAATCTTACTTTGCTGAACATTATTGCTGTTTATAGTTTATCTCTATCTATAATAATATTCAAGATAATAGCCAAAAACAGCAAAAATTACCTAAAATTACCAGTTCAGGGGCAGCAACCCAATAACAGGTTGTCGGATTCATCTGAAAATTTGAGGGCAGATAGATCTTGACCTGATAAACAATTTTACCCCTGTCAGATTTGCTCTAAATGTTAACTACTGTGTTTTCTATTATTTTGTTTATATTATTTTCAGGTACATGTTACTTGGTGGGTTTAGTTTATAGTTTAGTAAAGACATTAGAATAGACAATAGAATTATATTGAAGCCATAAATAGCCAATCAACAGTGGTAGCAGAGCTTATAAAGATGGCAACAGCACCTAGTTACAAGAACCCACCAGGTTTGACCAAAGATAAAAGTTATCAACAATGGAAAAATGAAGTTAAAATGTGGCAACTCGTGACAGATCTCGACAAGAAGAAGAGAGGTTTGGCTTTAGCTTTGTCGCTACAAGGAAAACCAAGGGAAGTAGCCCTAGAAGTAGATCCCAGTGATTTAAATGTTGATGAAGGAGTAGATAAGCTGATAACTGAGTTGGACAAGCTTTTTGAGAAGGATAAAATAGATCAGGCTTATGCTGCATATACTGTATTTGATAAGTTCCACAGAGTAGATGATGTAAGCATGTCTGATTATATCATTGAGTTTGAGCAGAGATACAATAAATGTAAGAAATATGAAATGGTACTCCCAGATGCAATTCTAGCTTTTAAACTTCTTGACAATGCTGGGTTAAGTCAAAGTAATCGTCAGCTGGCATTAACTGCATGTTCTGACCTTAAATTCGACACAATGAAATCTGCTTTGAATAGGATATTTGCATCAAAATCTCAAAATTTTCCTGGAGAACAAGACTCTGTTGTAACTGTTAAAGAAGAATCAGCTTTTGTCAGTGATGGGTATTATCAGAGAGGTCGAAGTTCAAGAAGAAATTTTCCTCGTAATCGGTCTGATAGATCAACCAACTCTAGTAGACTTAAGACTAAAATGAATCCAGTCTTCAATGGAAATGTCTCAAGATGTAAAATATGTGATTCCAAATTTCATTGGGTTAAGGATTGTCCTCACAAGCAGCTCGATGTGAATTTAACAAAACATGAGAGTGATGAGTTAAATGAAATTGTAAATATAACATTATTTACCTCAGCACAAGAATTTAAGCCTCTAACAGTGTTTGTCGCAGAAGCCTACAATGCTGCAGTTATTGATACTGCATGTTCCAAGACAGTGTGTGGTTCTAAATGGTTATACGAATTTGTAGAATCACTTGATCCAGGACTTGATCAACTTACTTGTAATGAAAGTCATGTACCATTCAAATTTGGTGATGGACAAACAGTATATTCATATCAGAAAGTGAAAATTCCAGCACTAATTGGGTCAGTTAAGTGCTCAATTGAAACAGAAGTGGTGGATTGTGAAATACCGTTATTGTTAAGTAAAACCTCTCTGAAAAGAGCAAGCACTATCCTAGATCTCAGCAATGACAAGGTTACCATGTTTGGACAGTTAGTGGATGTAAACCTAACTTCAAGTGGTCATTACTGTATCAACATTAAAGACAAGCAATGCACCAATAGAAATAAAAATGAGAGTGAGGAGGTTTTAATCATTGATACAAAATTATCTTTTAAGAAGAAAAAGGAGATTCTTTTAAAGTTGCACAAGCAGTTTGCACATGCATCATCAGATAAACTTTTATCCCTTTTGCAAAGTGCTGGTTCTGTTGATTCTGAAACAAAGACCATTCTTAAAGATATCTGCTCAAAGTGTTTAATTTGCCACAAGTTCAAGCATCCAAAAGCTAAACCAGTGGTTGCCTTTTCACATGCAAATGATTTCAATCAAATTGTGGCAATGGACCTTCATGAAATTGACCATAACTTTTATTATCTACATGTTATTGACTTATTTAGCAGATTGAGTGCAGCTGCAATAATCAGAAGAAAGGACTCTAAAGTCATTGTAGATAAGTTCATGCAGATATGGGTTGGCGTTTATGGTGCACCTGAAGTTGGTGTTTACACAGATAATGGAGGTGAATTTAATTCACAGATATTTAGAGACATGGCAGAAAACTTGAACATGTCAGTTAAAACAACAGCAGGATATAGTCCGTGGTCCAATGGTGTAGTGGAAAGACACAACGCAACGCTCACAGAAACAATCAATAAAATGAGAGAGAGCTCTAACCTTTCATGGGAGACTTCCGTCAGTTGGGCAGTTCATGCTAAGAACAGTTTGCTGAATGTCTATGGCTACAGTCCATATCAAATAGTTTTTGGAAGGAACCCAAACATGCCATCATCTATAGTTAACAAGCCTCCTGCATTAGAAGGTACAACAATTAGTAATGTTATGGGAAAGCACTTAGTTGGCTTACATGAAGCTAGAAAAGCATTTATTGCGGCAGAATCCTCTGAGAAAGTAAGAAGGGCACTCCGTAAGCAAATCCGGCCTTCAGGAGAAAAATTCAAAAATGGTGACAAAGTTTTCTTCCTACGAGACAATCAGTGGAAAGGACCAGGCTGGGTAATTGGTCAAGATAACGTTGTTGTTTTTGTAAGATATGGAGGTACATATGTGCGTGTACATGAAAGTAGAATAAAAAGAGACATTGATGTTGAAAGAAAACAAAAGATTATTCATAAGCATACAGCAAAGTCAACTCCTGTGCGTAAGCCTCAAGCTACAACATATAACAACACTGAACCAGATCATGACTTAGTATACTATGAGAGTGACGATGAAGAGCCTCATCAAAATGATACTGAGAATGATGAAAACCAAGAAAATGTTGAGGAATCTGCAGACGAAAGTGCTGATCAAGATGATAATCATGCTGGTAGCTTGAATGGTAGTTTGAATGGTGAAGATAGTCCTGAATCTGAAGGGAGAGACAGTTTTGATTTGGAAAATCAGGCAGAGAATGATATACATGAGGAAAGTATGGAACATAATCCTTGGTCACAGGCAAATGATTGTATGAAATTAAAGAAGGATCAGATAGTGAATTTCAAAATCCCTGGTGAAAATGACACAAGAGAAGCAATAATTTTAGGCAGGGCAGGAAAGGCTACAACTGTTAAAAAGAGCTGGTACAATATAGAATACAATCAGCCAGAAAATATGAGAGGTGATCAGATATCAATTGATCTAAGAACAGTCAATGATTTGAAAGTTGTTAACCAGTCAGATGACTTGAATGAAGATGTACTTTTAAGTGATATTGATTTTACTGAGGCTAGAGAGGCAGAACTGGATAACTGGAACAAGCACAATGTTTATGAAGAAGTTGAAGACAATGGTCAAAACTGTATTTCAACAAGATGGGTTTATACTATGAAAGAATTAGAGAACGAATTTTATAGAAAAGCTAGATTGGTAGCAAAAGGTTTTGAAGAAGACAGCCTAGATGAGATACCAAAGAATTCGCCAACATGTGAAAAGCAGTCTCTACGACTAATTTTATCAATTATTGCTAGTAAAAGATGGTCAATTAATTCAGTGGACATTAAAACTGCTTTCCTTCAAGGAGAGAAAATGCAAAGAGAAGTCTACTTGAGACCTCCTAAAGAAGCTAAAGCAACTGGTAAAGTCCGGCGCCTTAACAAATGTGTATATGGTCTTGTTGATGCATCCTTAAAGTGGTACGAAAAAGTTAAAGCAACATTGCTAGATTGTGGAGGAACAGTGTCCAAAATTGATTCAGCTGTATTTTATTGGTATAATGAAAAAGGTTTGACTGGTGTCCTAGCAGTTCATGTAGATGACTTTCTTTGGGCAGGATCCAGTGCCTTTGAGAAAACTGTTGTGTCCAGAATTAGGGATATGTTCAAGGTAGGGAAAGAATCCTGTGAGTCTTTCAAATATTTGGGTCTTGACCTCAGCCAAGAAAATGAAACTATTGTTCTCAGCCAGCAAGACTATGTCAGAATGTTGAAGACTGTTTTAATAGATAAAGACAGAGTTAAAACATCTCCTCTTTCATCATCAGAACAGACACTATTGAGGTCAAAAATAGGACAATTATTATGGTTAGCAAGACAAACACGTCCAGACATTGCATTTGATGTTGCTGCTATTTCATCAAAAATTAAGTCTAGCACTATTGAAGATCTAAAGAAAGTCAATAAAATAATTAGGAAGGTGCAAAACGATCCCGTTTCACTGCAATTCCAGAATCTTGGACATAATGTGAAATTTATTTTGTTCAGTGATGCATCATTTGGAAATCTTCCAGATGGTGGAAGTCAGGGTGGTTATGTTGTGCTTTTGATGGGCGATGATGGTAAAGTGAACCCAATCACTTGGCAATCTAAGAAATTAAGAAGAGTTGTACGTAGTACTTTAGCAAGTGAAGCCTTGGCCTTAGCTGATGGTGTGGACTGTGTTATATCTTTAGCAGCTCTGTTTAAGGAATTAATGCATAATGAGAACGATTTGATGCATACTCCAGTAGATTGTTTCGTTGACAACAAAGACCTTTATCATGCAATATACTCTGATAAACCTGTTGGAGAAAAGAGATTGAAGGTGGAGATCAATGCAATAAAGCAATTGCTTCAAGGTGGAGAGCTTAAAAAAGTAAAATGGATTCAGACTAATGAACAAATCGCCAATGTTCTTACAAAGCATGGTGCTTCTGGACAAGACATCTTATGTTGTTTTGAAAAAGGACTTTTGAATTCAAGCCTTTTGTAATTAGTGCAACTGACAATAAAAAAAAGGAGAAGAAAGATCAGATAAATACCTGATACTATGACATTTTAATTGCCTTCATTTACATTTTTTATTTGGACATTAACATTTCTAGTGAAAAGAGAAAAGGATTAGATTGTTAACTACTGTGTTTTCTATTATTTTGTCTATATTATTTTCAGGTACATGTTACTTGGTGGGTTTAGTTTATAGTTTAGTAAAGACATTAGAATAGACAATAGAATTATATTGAAGCCATAAATAGCCAATCAACACTAAATGCTTTGTTTTTTGAGTTATAAGCCAAAAACTGCATTTTACCCCTATGTTCTATTTTTAGCCATGGCGGCCATCTTGGTTGGTTGGCCAGGTCACCCCACACATTTTTTAAACTAGATACCCCAATGATGATTGTGGCCAAGTTTGGTTTAATTTGGCCCATTAGTTTCAGAGAAGATTTTTGTAAAAGTTAACGACGACGGACCACGGACGCCAGGTGATGGGAAAAGCTCACTTGGCCCTTCGGGCCAGGTGAGCTAACAAAAAGGTAATAAAAAATTATCATATAAGGGCAATCTATCCTATTAATGATTTCTGCAAAATTCAGTTGATTGTGCAAGGGTTGTATAGCCAGCTGAGGTCGTTAAAAACTCTCTTTTGTTGTTGCAGATAAATCTTGACCTGATAAACAATTTTACCCCATGTCAGATTTGCTCTAAATGCTTTGGTTTTTAAGTTATAAGCCAAAAACTGCATTTTACCCCTATGTTCTATTTTTAGCCATGGTGGCCATCTTGGTTGGTTGGCCAGGTCACCCCACACATTTTTTAAACTAGATACCCCAATGATGATTGTGGCCAAGTTTGGTTTAATTTGGCCCATTAGTTTCAGAGAAGATTTTTGTAAAAGTTAACGACGACAGACCACGGACGCCAAGTGATGGGAAAAGCTCACTTGGCCCTTCGGGCCAGGTGAGCTATCAAAAAGGTAATAAAAAATTATCATATAAGGGCAATCTATCCTATTAATGATTTCTGCAAAATTCAGTTGATTGTGCAAGGGTTGTATAGCCAGCTGAGGTCGTTAAAAACTCTCTTTTGTTGATGCAGATAAATCTTGACCTGATAAACAATTTTACCCCATGTCAGATTTGCTCTAAATGCTTTGGTTTTTAAGTTATAAGCCAAAAACTGCATTTTACCCCTATGTTCTATTTTTAGCCATGGCGGCCATCTTGGTTGGTTGGCCAGGTCACCGGACACAATTTTTAAACTAAATACCCCAATGATGATTGTGGCCAAGTTTGGTTTAATTTGGCCAAGAAGTTTCAGAGGAGAAGATTTTTATAAAAGATCACTAAGATTTACGAAAAATGGTTAAAAATTGACTATAAAGGGCAATAACTCCTAAAGGGGTCAACAGACCATTTTGGTCATGTTGACTTATTTGTAGATCTTACTTTGCTGAACATTTTGCTGTTTACAGTTTATCTCTATCTATAATAATATTCAAGATAATAACCAAAAACAGCAAAATTTCCTTAAAATTACCAATTCAGGGGCAGCAACCTATCAACGGGTTGTCCGATTCATCTCAAAATTTCAGGGCAGATAGATCTTGACCTGATAAACAATTTTACCACATGTCAGATTTGCTCTAAATGCTTCTGTTTATTGAGTGATAAGCCAAAAACTGCATTTTACCCCTATGTTCTATTTTTAGCCATGGCGGCCATCTTGGTTGGTTGGCCGGATCACCGGACACAATTTTTTAAACTAGTTACCCGAATGATGATTGTGGCCAAGTTTGGTTTAATTTGGTCCAGTAGTTTCAGAGGAGAAGATTTTTGTAAAAGATAATTAAGATTAACAAAAAATGGTTAAAAATTGAATATAAAGGGCAATAACTTCTAAAGGGGTCAACAGACCATTTTGGTCATGTTGACTTATTTGTAGATCTTACTTTGCTGAACATTTTTGCTGTTTACAGTTTATCTCTATCTATAATAATATTCAAGATAATACCCAAAAACAGCAAAATTTCCTTAAAATTACCAATTCAGGGGCAGCAACCTATCAAGGGAATGTCCGATTCATCTGAAAATTTCAGGGCAGATAGATCTTGACCTGGTAAACAATTTTTATCCATGTCAGATTTGCTCTAAATGCTTTGGTTTTTAAGTTAAAAGCCAAAAACTGCATTTTACCCCTATGTTCTATTTTTAGCCATGGCGGCCATCTTGGTTGGTTGGGCCGGTCACCGGACACAATTTTTAAACTAAATACCCTAATAATAATTTTGGCCATGTTTGGTTAAATTTGGCCCAGCAGTTTCAGAGGAGAAGATATTTGTAAAAGTTAACGACTACGGACGCAGGACGACGGACAACGCCAAGTGATGAGAAAAGCTCACTTGGCCCTTCGGGCCAGGTGAGCTAAAAAATCACTCAGCTGTGAAAAAAGGCGTGCGGCCTGGACATAAAGTAAAGGTTTACTTATTAACCTGAGCAAGCCCAGGATTATGATATATAATGTTAATGATATACATGTAGCAGCATATTTTTAAAGGTTTGCCATGGAAACATAAACAAATACACAGATTTAATTTATTTTGTTTTAATATCATCATGATATAAGTTCTGATTGTTTCTAGTGAATAAGCACCAAAAACAAAACAAAAACAACATAAAACTTAACAATGGAAAATAAAAACACACAAAATATAAATATCTACAATTCGGGAAGTAATAAATGAAGAAAAACAAACTGACATTGCTTAATCCTTGCTCCCAAAGCTAGAATATCTCAAACTTATAGATTGTAGTATTTGTATTGTATCTATAAAGGGTAATCTTATGGCGATTTAGCTCTAGATCCAAGAGGAACTCAGTAAATCCTTCTGTGATAGATCAAATATACAAAAGCTCATTAATTAAAATAACAAAACTATCAAATAGAAATAAGCTTAGCAAAACACCATGTGCAAGAAGTCTTAATGTGGTACCTAACACTACTGGAAAAAATCAGCTGAATATTTTAATCACGTTCTATTGTTCAATGATCAAAATTAATATTTGTCAAACTGCTATATATCCAATGATATTTTTCCAGAGAAATTGGTTGGTTCAATTCCTTTAAAAAAATTTGTTTTTGACAAAGTGTAAAAGTTGTTATTTTGTCCAAGTTTGATTAAAATTAAATGAGCCAAATTCATTTTAATCAAGGTGTTTGGTATCACCTTAAAACCAATTTGTATCAAATTCTCCTGAATTTTGTAATATGTTTTGCATAGATAAAAAAGATGACAGCAAAAACACAAAGCATGAAATATCCTCTACATAAAAAATGAGTTTGTGTAAAAAAAAATATGAAGAAAAGCTCATAGTCGTTCCTGATTAGTGACATCCAACTAATTGTTTGATATAATGTTGTACTGAAACTATCGGTTTAAAATATTGAAGGTCACACCATGTATACTGAATACTAACTTCTTATAGCAGAATTTTTTTCTTGCCTATCACTTTTTGAAGTTTAAATGGTTCCAAATGTTGATATATATTCCCTTACAAAAGATAAACATTTGTTGTATTTATATAAAAAAAAAATACAAGAAATTTCAAAAATCAAGTCATTCACTCATAAAATTAGGAATCAATGCTAAATTGCAAAATTTTTTTTCTAGCCATTCATTTTTTTGAATTCAATATATATATATCACAATGATTTATAAGCACAATTTTCAAGTGTTGTTTATGCATTTTTATAAGAAAAGTGAATATCTTTGTACTTGCTAAATTCAAGAAATTAATCTCTTATAAAACTAAGAATTAACTTGTTTATCAAATTTTGTTTAAATGATTGGACAATGTGAGTAGTTGCAACTTTCAATGACAACATTGTTTAAACACAACTTTAATTAATACTTCATAAATCTTGAGCAACTAAACATGCTAAATGTATGAGCTGAAAGTGTAATTCTATGTACGATTGCTTGACAGTTTCTGTGAAACTTATAGATACATTTAAGAATAATAATTCTACTCCAAAAAGTCTAAATAGGCAGGAAAGCAAGGACAAAAGAAAAAGAAAGAATAAAATAAAAATGCCCAATTAAAAGCACTAGAATATAAATATATCTAAATATAGCACATCTTTAATTTACATATATTTAAATATGCATACTTTATGTACAAAATAATTAGTATTTACAATTTTTATTAATTCATATTTTCTATCATACCATTTTAAAGCACCTATCAGGATTTGACTACTAGGCATAGGTTTTGATATCTATGCAAATACCTTAATTAAAATTATATTACAAATATGAAAGAAAGCTTCTTAAATTTAAAAAAACAAGAAACCAATAAAAAAAATCCCTGTAAAACTTATATTTTAATATCGTCTCACATGAAAAAAGTAGAATTCATAAATTTCCTCCCAAAATGTATCCAATAAAAATTTTACAGGTTTGATCCTACAAAAGGAGTACAATTTTGTCTGAATAGCATATGAATAATTATTTTTTTAACCTAAATCCTACAAATGACTAATTAAAAATTTACAAAATTGTTGCAGTAAAAAAAATCCCCCAAGAGTACAAAAGCTTTGATAACTGATTATGGAAGGTTGCATAATTTGATTTAAACAGACAAAATTTTAAAAAACTTGATAAACGTATGTAAAACCACTTAAAACAAGTATGTGAGTTGTTTAAATGGATGAGGCATTTTTTGAAATCTTTCCTTTATTCAAACATCCATTTCCATTTGAATGGAATTCCTCTAAGGAAGTATAAATGTGACCTACGATGTATTCATCATTGTAAGAAAAACGCACTACTATATATATTTACAAACAGCACTGATATACAGTTGTATAAATCACAAATGGATATTGAAAGACTAGTACTTGTTACATAATTCTGTTTATAAACCACAGGGCCCACTACACTACAATTTCAATTTGAATCTTAGACAATTTTTGCCATTTATTTTATAATCAAGCAATAATATGAACATATTTTAGTCTGTATGGCCATCAGAAAAAAATGTTTTGAGGTAACTACACCACATTAAATTTGTAAAAATAATAATTCAGATGCTGAAATCAACTTTTAAAATCTGACTTTTTATCAAAAAAAAAAATTTCCCAAAAAAATTGTTTTCCTTTTTTTTTTTCAAACATTAGTTCAATTTGAATATCATGATGATGAGGCTATTTAAAAAAAAATAACAAATTACGATTCTTAATTGAAAAAGATTTCTTAATTCTAAAAGGAACAAACATGGCATGAATAAAATGAAGTCAGAAAATATTGTAAAGATTGAAACAAAAATCTTTTTCTGTTTAAAAGTTTCAAGATCTATGAAGAAATTATTAGAAAAATCCACAACCATATACAAATTTAAAAGAATTTGGATGACAGTACAATGCAGTATATCTTATAATTGATAAACATTACATGGCCTTTAAAAGGCGAGATAAAATGCATATTGGTTGAATAATTATTACTTAATCACAGTCAATATCATAATATTCCGCTCCGTTGAAAAGAAGTCAGTGCACCAAGTACACTCCCGCCCGCCCTTTGTCCAAATATAGATGAGACCATGGAAGACTTTGTAGGCGACTTATCATTGGTCGATATAACCGTCACATTAGATCCTGCTGAATTATCATTGGTCGCTCTATCTGTCATATTGGACACAGGCAAGGTTCCAATGGCAGAAGAGTTGGTAGTGGTCACATCTGTGCTAGTTTGTGAACTTTGACCCCAGTTACCAAGGAAACCATAAAGAGAAGATCCAGTGTTTTTGATTTTGGACATAAAATTTTCCGTTTCACTTTTATTATGGAGAACATCTGAAGGCACTGATTTCATTTGGTTGTGAAAAATATATCTGTCACTAGATGGCACTGTTGAACAGTTCACCCTCCGATTGTCTGTGACACTAAAGTTTTTATCCAAATTATGTGTTTCATCTTTATAAGAACCTGAGGTTACACCAGCCATATAGTTTGAGTTGTTTGTTTTTGTTTTTTCAGTGTTTTCTCTGTCCGGTTTTTGAGGTAAGAGATCACTTGCTCCCAGAAGTGAGGCCAATCCCAGCCCTGCTCCTTGTACGGGTGTAGATCCTACATTAGGTGCATGCTGGGAAGCCATTCTTGGTGAGCAGACAAGAGGAGTTGAGGTACTGAAAATATAAAATATATCACATCTTTATCTTTACAAAGAATATTTATCTTACTGAGTGTATGTCACTTGGGTTCTTATTTGTGCTGGGTTGCTGTTTCTTTGACTTATAGCCCATTTATTATATATCAAAATATTAAATAATTTTGAGTTTTTGAAATATTTTGCTAATTAAGACTACAGATCTGGTGGTCTTAGTAAAAGTTTGATGGTCCTCTTTTTGCAGACAATGAGATCGCCAGACAAATTATGGCAGTGTCTTGATTTCTGTTCCACCTATAGTCTGTAAAATGTTAATATTAAGTATAAGGATACATGGTATGATTGATAATGATATACAATCCACCAAAGACCAAATGATGTGGAAGCAAGGCTTTGAAGCATCCATGTCAATATACGGTTACAAAAACAAAATAGATAGTACCGGTAACCTATGAAAGACATGAAATGACAAATTGTAAATCAATTCTACAAGAAAAACAATAACTTATTGATGTATAAAACAATAATAAATAAATATTATAGACAGCAATCAATGAAAACCACTGAATTCCAGGCTCCTGACTTTGGACAGGCATAATATTTAAAACCACTCAAATTTTTACTAAAACTCTAAAATGCATAGGACTACTTGCTATCTTTACACAGAATGAGTCATTACATTTTTAAAAAGGACAGTTAAAATAAAATAAAATAAAAAATAAATGACAACTCACTCTGTTAAACTTTCTAAGTCACTATCACATTGCTCGTCCTCACTAAATAAAGGAAAAACAAAATGTCACAACAGATAAAGCTTAACAACAAATACACAGTGTTTACAAATACCATTGAAAATCACTTACATTTTAGGTATATAGAGGTTATTACAAGTATCTATTGTAGCTGTCTAATAATATCACAATGTGCAAGTACTTGATAAACACAATTAAAGAGAATTGAATTTGAAAACATATGAAGCTTCATATTAAAATTTGGAAAGCTATGATTTTTTAGTTAATTTCCATGGGACTGATAGCAAGAGGTAAACCAGTATACACCACCCTCTACACACTCTTAATAGGTAATCTGACTGTACTTTAGAAAATGTGAAAAATACTTAACAATTTCATCTGTCGTGTTGAACACAGATGAAGTTTGTCACTGAATAAGTTCTATTCTTGTTCTCAATGAACGATTGGTATGCACATTGGGTTAAGAATTTCAAACTGACGTTACTTAACATGTCACATTTTCATGCAGCTTTTGCTTCAATAACTCATTGAACAATTAAGAAAATAGAAACATATTCAATATTACTGTGAGAAAGAAGTATGTCTGGTTTTAATGCACACAACACGTGCAATGTACTTTAATCAATCATATCAGTAAGTTTCAATGGTATTTTCAAATGCTGTGTAATGCAAAACCAAAAGTTAAAAATAAAATGCTAAAATTAACAGTCAACACCAAATTTAAACTTTCCAATTTAATTTCAAATTTGATGTTGACTAAAAAAAAATTTTTGTTGCTATTTAAGAGAATCATAGTTTTTGGGTGAAATAGGGAATATATCAATACAATTTTTCTACTGCAATATGCAAAGTACCGTAGATTCATTTATTTTCGTGGATTTTGAAAAAGTATGCATAAACAGCCTCTAGAAAAATTGTAATTTGTTAAACATTTGAATTCATGGTTCAACTATACCCATAAAAATTGGTTTGCAACGAATAATAATGAATCAAGAGTATAAAGAATGAAAATAAGAGGTTAAAATAAAGCTACCAGTACCAAGTTATGTTTGCAATAATAGAACCAGGTGCTCCGCAGGGCGCAGCTTTATACGACCGCAGAGGTCGAACCCTGAACAGTTGGGGCAAGTATGGACAAAACATTCAAGCATGATACAGCTCTGAATTTGGATTGTGATCAAATTTTTGACATTACATGGTTTTTTTTTTACACAAAACAAATGCCAAGATTTTACAAATCAATTAAAGATTTCTTCTTCAAACTTTTTAAATCTAAAATTAAATAGTTGACACAGCATAGGTTTCTGACACAGAATGAATGTGGTCTAATGAACTTAAAAGGTTTTTTTTGCCTTTGAGCAAATCACTATGCTGTTGAATATTAATCCTCTCAAAAAATGTTTGAAGAAATTTTCTTTTTATTTATGAAATCTGAAATGAGAAAAATTTAACCCCCCCCCCCCCCTTTTTTTTCACATCCCCGTTTCCCTTTTTCAAAACTGATATCAATTCAAATTTCTAATGGAGTTTGCAACAATAACTACTCATTTAAATACATCATAAAATATTAAGATGTAAAAAAACTGCTTGTTATCACTGAATGGTAAAGATTATTTAAATTTATCAGTTGGTAGTAAAAAGTGTATATACATTGTATATTGTATATAACAAAGATTTAAGTTGATTCTGGACAAAGAAAGATAACTCCAATTAAAAAAAATTCTTGCTATTGCACAAATAGGATATTTCTTGCTTACTATTCTGGACAAAGAAAGATAACTCTAATTAAAAAAAAATTTGCTATTTCACAATATTGTGCAATTAGATATTTCTTGCCATTGCACAATACTGTGCAATTGAAAAGACTTGCTATTGCACAATACTTAATATAATAATTTTAGATCCTGATTTGGACCAACTTGAAAACTGGGCCCATAATCAAAAATCTAAGTACATGTTTAGATTCAGCATATCAAAGAGGCCCAAGAATTCAATTTTTGTTAAAATCAAACTTAGTTTAATTTTGGACCCTTTGGACTTTAATGTAGAATTTGAAATTTGAAAACAGGACCAAAAATGAAGAATCTACATACACAGTTAGATTTGGCATATCAAAGAACCCCAAGGATTCAATTTTTGATGAAATCAAACAAAGTTTAATTTTGGACCCTTTGGACCTTAATGTAGACCAATTTGAAAACTGGACCAAAAAAACTTCAATAATCAAGAATCTAAGTACATTTTTAGATTCAACATATCAAAGAACCCAACCGATTCATTTTTTGTCAAAATCAAACTAAGTTTAATTTTGGACCCTTTGGACCTTAATGTAGACCAATTTGAAAACGGGACCAAAAGTTGAGAATCTACATATACAGTTAGATTCGGCATATCAAAGAACCCCAATTATTCAATTTTGATGAAATCAAACAAAGTTTAATTTTGGACCCTTTGGGCCCCTTTTTCCTAAACTGTTGGGACCAAAACTCCCAAAATCAATACCAACCTTCCTTTTATGGTCATAAGCCTTGTGTTTAAATTTCATAGATTTGTATTTACTTATACTAACATTATAGTGCGAAAACCAAGAAAAATGCTTATTTGGGTCCCTTTTTGGCCCCTAATTCCTAATCTGTTGGGTCCTAAACTCCCAAAATAAATACCAACCTTCCTTTTGTGGTCATAAACATTGTGTTTAAATTTCATAGATTTCCATTTACTTAACCTAAGGTTATTGTGCAAAAACCAAGAAAAATGCTTATTTGGGCCCTTTATTGGCCCCTAATTCCTAAACTATTGAAACCAAAACTCCCAAAATCAATCCCAATCTTTCTTTTGTGGTCATAAACCTTGTGTCAAAATTTCATAGATTTCTATTAACTTAAACTAAAGTTATGGTGCGAAAACCAAGAAAATGCTTATTTGGGCGCTTTTTGGCCCCTTATTCCTAAAATGTTGAGACCAAAACTCCCAAAATCAATACCAACCTTCCTTTTATGGTCATAAACCTTGTGTTAAAATTTCATAGATTTCTATTCACTTTTACTAAAGTTAGAGTGCGAAAACTAAAAGTATTCGGACGCCGGACGACGACGACGACGACGACGACGCAGACGCCAACGTGATAGCAATATACGACGAAAATTTTTTCAAAATTTGCGGTCGTATAAAAATCACATTAATTTACTTTTTAAAGAATAATGAATGATTAGGCTCACGGGTACAAAAAATTCAGCAAATATTCAAACATTTTGTTTTTATTACAAAGTCAATCTTTTTTTAAAAATCAAATAGTATTATAAATCTATCAAGCACTTGCCAATAATTTCTTGTACAGAGATATTTATGCAACTGAACTATTTTGGGGTTAAGTCTTTTGCACATTATTTATTTCATCTTTTTTTTAATTGTGTATAAATTACATTCATTAAGGTCAAGTATAAGCATTTAGCCATATTCATAATGTTACAATGATGTCATAAATTATATCATACTATCTTATATATGTTGAAGAAATTAACATAATTTTGAAATGACCTAACAATTTTACTGCATTTAATATTCGGTGTTGACTTTATCATACCTCATCCTTTACAGTAGTAATTTATAGTCCAGAATTCCCCATAAACTTTTACCAATAATAAATCAAATATAACATGTCAAACATAACTATTTGTTAAAAATGATGATTAAAACCTCTCCTTATGTGAGATGGTTAATTTAAATTATCCATAGTGAGAGTGGCAAAGAATGAACAAACACTTTCTAAACCAAGACCCAGCTGGTTAAGTGGATATGGTCCCCAGCCCCAACCTGTAAGGTGGATATGGTCCAAAATATGGTCCCCAGCCTGTGAAGTGTACATGATAATAAGGTCCCCAGCCTGTAAGGTTAATATGGTCCTAGGCCCCAGCTGGTTAAACGGATATGGTCCAAAAATTAGCGGCGGATCCAGCATTTTTTAAAAGGGGGTTCTCCAACCAGAATAAAGAGGATTCCAACCATATTAGGTTTCCATTCTAATGCATTGATCATCAAAATATTGGGGGTTCAAACCCATAAAGCCAGCCCCCTGCCCCACTTTGGGTTGTGACACTCTACTTTTCTTGATTTAAATCCCTTTAAAATGTTTTATGCTAGTGAGGGCATCATCTATGTCCCATGGAAACATTTTCCAATTATTTCTTTTTCAAAAGATTTGCATGTGTAATGTCTTGTAAAGAATAGTTAAATTTGATAGTATCAATTGAATGATCTGGAGTGTGCTGCCCTTAGTTGGGTGAAAATGACACTCCATCTTAATTGAATTCTAGAATATATTTTTAATGGGCTAGCTAGCTATAGGTGGAGAAGATGGAAAATGTACTCTCCCTGTGGCCTCTCCCTCGGTGGATGAGTGGAATAAACTACTGTGGACATATTATCATTCATTGGATAAAAATTTTTGTGGGTACAGGTAAATGAAGAATTTAAACATTCAACAAATTACAAATTTTTTATCACATTGTATGCAAATTTAGCAAACCCTAAACACCAAATATCCATGAAACAAGCAAGTTCTTGGCAATCCACAAAAATTGGTACAAAATTAAATAAATCCACAATTAGTCAATATTGGCTGTTATGTATAAATAAGTGTGTTATGTATAAATAAGTGTGTTATGTATAAATAAGTGTGTTATGTATAAATAAGTGTGTTATGTATAAATAAGTGTTCATTAACTGTATAATTACCTTAGATAACAAGACGGATGTCGTACCACAGAGTTTGTGTATGTATTGATAGTCCAGCTTTCATCCTGAGCTGTTCTCACAGGAAAATGTTCATAGTCATCTACATGTGAGAAAATAATACATAAAGGATGAAGATTTGGTGGCTTATTTTTGGGACTCATATTTTTTACATTTGCGCACAGCTTCTGAAAACATTTGCGTGCATTTATTTTACAGATAACCTGAGGTTAAAATTAAGATAATATAAATCAAATTAATATAAAATATAAATGACTACCGGTACAATTTTTTATTTTCCATATTTGTGATGATAGGAATTACAATTAGAAGCTACCTCAGGGCTTCCCAATAAAAACATTCATAGGACCCCAGGCAAGGCTGCTATTTTTTATGGGTTTAAATTCAATGCAGGTCTCTGAAAAAAAATTCTAAGGGTCTTTGATCTATTTTCAAAGTGCCTTTCATGAGCACAATGTTTTAAATAGAACAGCTCTTACTGATAATTACAATGTGTAAATAAGACTGTATACCTGTACTTATATTTGTGAATATAAGAAACAATGTAAGTGTAGTAAAAGACATAAATAAATGCTTGTGTTTGAAATAAAAATTTGATTTTTTTAATTAAAATTGATCAAATTATTAAAATGACACTGAATTATCTCCCTTATGACACTGAATTATCTCCCTTATGCCAAGATTTATAATAATGAGAGATATTGCATCCATACCATCTTCTTCAAGATCACTGAGATTATGCTGCTCTTCTTCTAGATCAAGTTTTCTTTCTCCCTTGATCTGAACACCTGGCCGAGATTCAAATATGCCACCAATGTTTGGTGTGGCCAACTGTTGCCACTGCCTGAGAGTTACAGAACCTGATAATATACAATGTCAAAAAATATATTTATAAATTGTTAATGTGATTTTTTTTTTGTAATTAACAATTTTCATGGATACTCCCTATAATTGTTTTGACAAAAACTGCAAGTAAACCTACAATGTTTAATCTTTGTTTAATGTGTTTATCACTTGTTCTTACTGTTTAGAGCTTGTTTAAATTTTTAATGTCCAAGTTTTTGTGTTAGTTGATATCTCCATATATAGGAATACCCTATGTTTTCCCTACTTGAATCTTAGGGTTAAACACGTGGGGATGAGGGATGAGGAATATACTAACGAACTCAAAATTGTTGACCTATTTTTTCAATTTTTCAGTTTCGCGCTTTTGCACAGAAATCTCTTTTTTCATCAGGTCATGTTTGCCACGAGACTTGTAAAATATTTGAAGGAGCATCGTATTGTTACCCTGTCAACTTGTTGTTTATGTTACGAAAATGCTTAATGTTCTAATATCGGATGATAGCTTTTCTTTGTTGACATACTTTAAATCTATAAAAGCGGTTTTCGTACTTCTGTATCTTATTCAACAGATTCTCAAGTTACAATATGGTTAAATTAAAAAAAAAATTATACATAATGTGTACCCTTTCATAGGTAACTACTTCCTTATCTTAAAAATGCAAAACAAAGGTATATTACTTACCTTCCAAAGGTTTAACAATTCTCAACTTTTCTGGCAGACGATAATATGGATTACTACTTCCTGTCATGCCCGATAAGCCACTTAGCCCACTTCCTGTTGACAATGTGCTGTCTGGTGTCTGACAAATACCAGGTGTTGAACTCTCATTTTCTGACCTACAAACATAAATAGAAGTTTACTATTAAAAACTATTTTATTTACCAATATTCAAATGTTTTCTGCTGACTTGCAAAATGGACGAAAATAAGCATGAGTGGCTACCATATTGCAACCATACTGAAACTTTGAATTTTTTTTTGGTTTAAGTTATTGTAGGGTAGTAATAGATTCCGTCTTCAAGAATGACCAAATTCTGAGACTATGCATGTCTGGCCCCCTCATTAAAACTCGGGTCCTTACAGAGAAAGTCAACCCTGGGTTAGAGGAAGAGTTAGAATGTCTTGTACAAAATATTCTAAAATAAATTATTGATTTAGGCATACAACATTCTAAAGCTCCTTAAACAATTAAAAAAAAGTACCAAGAAAAGATTTTTAATCAACTAAGACAGGGACAGTCTATACTGGTGGGACTGGTCACTTATAACAATGTCTTTAAAAATTTGCAGTCAGAACTGTACCATCTCTTATTCACATGACTTCATAAAATCATTTCACATTTACAAATTGTTCTTCAAAACTATATGTTCAGGTTTAATGAAGTAACATTTTCATGAAATTTTATACATTTTTTCATTGTAAAATGCTGCTTTTGAAAAGATTTCTCTGACATTTTTTTAAATATAGATCTTAGAACTTTCAAGATCTTTTGTTAGTAAATTTTGTAGTGGCCACCATCAGATTTTATATAAACAAATATTAAATTATATTGCACTTTGAAATATGCAAATAACTACTAGCTTCATATATCAGAGATACGAAAACTAAGATCATTGTTGGGTGGTTGTTTACACCAGAGGCTTAGTAATTAATTAAAATCAATAGACAAGTCTGGTTAGTCCCTGACTAAGATAACTTTAAATCATATCTGTGCTCTGCAAAAGATTGGTCGAAATTTAATTATGACGTTTAATTTTCTTGATTTCCTCTGAATTTCCTATTCTGACGTCATAAATAAAGATGACCTTGTGTGATGACGTCACATATCATGCATATAGAGAACACAACTTTCTTCAAATCTTTGAAAAGAAAAGAGAAAATGCATTAGAGAAACAGATTCTACCACTGTAACTCTTGTATGACCGTATTTCTCCACTCTCAACAGTTAAATTCTAATTATTCAAAAAGCTCGGTAAGCCTCATGTTTTAATATTTAAATTAAACTGTCTGGAGTGTAGAAATATTGTAACACACTTGTTTCAGTTATGGAATCTATACCTCTCCCACATTCATTTCAATGGAATAGACATTAAACCCTAGGATTTGCAGTCCTAAATCCACAAACCTCTGTCTATGGCGTTTGTTTTCTTCCTCTTTATAATCTTGCTCGTTCAGTTCATTAGCCCTCCTGAGTGATAATTTACGTAGAGCTGTCTCCAGATCATTGGACCCAGGTATCCCTGGTCTTCCTAAAGAATGTCTGGTCCTGAAAAATATAAAAAATACTTAATGTTAAATATTGGGTGTAAATGTGATAAAAATCTTTTGAAATACTTAGGAAAAAACAATACAGCTTATCGTTATTTGCAAATCTGTCTTGGTTGACTCATGAATCTGCCCCGCTAGAACTATTGAAGTCATACAACAATCACTATTTCATTGTGGCGTTAGATCAGTGTTCTCCCCAGAAATTTTGGATAGCATCACATTTTGCGTAAAAAAAATAACTGTATTTTTTTAAATGTCATTTGTCGCGTCGCGTCAATGCTCTTTTTCCTTTATATGTTTTAGTTTATATTGTTATATATTCATAACTGACAATACAATTAAACTATAACCACAAAAACAGTTGTTTCAGTTTATGTTTTCTTTATTCATTTATAGTTACAGAATTATTTTTTTCCTCTTGTGCCAAATAAAAATAAATATGTGGTTTCAGTTACCCAACAATAAGTCAAATGAATGAATGGTTCTTTATAGTGCAAGTTGTATATATACAAAACTAAATTATCTAGTACACAAAATTAACTATTTTTTATATTATATTAAGTAAAGATAAAGTAGCAAAAGTAGCAAAAAAAAATCAATTTAAAAACTTTTTTTGTTTTGTTTATGAAATTCATAGTTTCATGGCACTCAATCAATTAGTCCCAGTTGATTCTTATCTTTACATCAAAATGATATGTATTGTTAACAAAGTTATCTAACAAATACTAAGTCTGTTAATGCATAGTTTTTCTCTCTTGGTATATTTTTTCGATCTGTTGTCATTATCGTGAAAATGCGGATTTTTGTCATATCTGGTCCGGTTCCGATCCGTAGTTTTTCCAAAAATGTGCAATGGCGGCCGTGGAAAAATTTACGAAAATGAGCCCGAGAATAAACATTGTTTGACAAAAGATTGTGAATGAATAAGACGCTTTTAATGCATTAAATAGATTAAACATAAACTTAAGCCAATTATGATAACTTTTGAAAGAAGTATCAAACTTATTTTAGCTCTAAACCAAAATTCTCGCTCTCGGAAGAGAAAGAAAGTAATTTTTGGAGAGTTGCACCAGAGACATATATACATATGTGTATATATGTCTCTGGTTGCACAAATAAACGACCTTTTATTAAAAAAATAAAAATCGTTCCAATCTTTGTAAATTTCGTAATACAAAACGTGATTTCGAATTGTTTTGTGATTGCATTTTTCCATGTCGAAATTGGTGATTGCAGACACGTGCCGTGGTATTAGTCATGTCATAAGTGTCAGCTTGGGATATTCGCATCCAAACAGTTATCACCCTGAGGGCAATTAACACCTAGCTATTTAATCTCTTAATTGCCTGTAGTAAGTGTCCGACTTAAAGGGATTACAATTAAAGGTGATATAATGTTTATGATCATAATCGATAATAGATGAAATTTCAAAATTGAGGACAAGTAAAATAGCATCTTCAAAATAATTATAGCGTCGCGGGAATAATTATAGCGTCACGGGAATTATTATAGCATCACGGAAAAAAATATATAGTGTCGCGGTACCGCGATGCTAAAACGGCCTGAGGAGAACACTGGTTAGATATTTTGTCAGATAATTACGTCGAGATTTTAAGGAAACCTTTGTGATGTCCAGTAATGGCGGACAAATAGCAATAATGTGTATATACTATATACCTCGTGTAGGTTTCTCATTGTGCTCAAGAACAATTGGTGACCGTAGGCTGTTTTCTGCTCTTTGGTCGGGTTGACATCTCTTTGACACATTCCCCATTTCCATTCTCAATTTTATTTGTCATATCTACCTTTCAATGTTACGATTGGGCACAGAGGAGACAGAAATTCTAGAAAATCTCATGTGCTCATCCTTTAGATTGGACAGGACTATTTTTTTCTTTCAACATAAGAACATAGTCTGGTGTAGATTTGTATCATTGGCAATCATATCACATCTTCTTATCTTATTAAAATATTAACCGTTACGGTAGTAAAAACAAGTTGAACTGTGAGTTATTGCTTACTTGATATAAATATTTGATAAACAGGAAGTGACGAGTGATGAATGTAAAAAGCTTTACAAAGTATAACATGGTCATTTTTTTTCATAACATGCAACAATTCTATAACAATTTTCATAAGGGCTATTCCATTAAAATGTATGTGGGAGGGTATGAATAGAAGATTAACTATTGAATGTAAGTCATTGGTCTTTTTCATTACGCTTTTATTACCATTATGCAAAATCATCTAAAAAGTGGTTCTTGGTTGTAGGGAATTTTGAAAGTCCCTTCCTACACTCCCACATACATTTAATGGAATAATAATAATAATAATAATAAATTCTTTATTTAAAGAATAGCACTAACATGAAAGTTGAACAAAAATTGCTGTATGGCCGTTGTGATTGTTTCTTTTCTGTACAGCATATACTGTGGATTCATTCATTTTCATTGGTACCAATTTTTTTTTTGGGGGGGGGGGGGGTGTTGGAAGGCACATTTTATTAATAACACATGGGTGATGGGTATCAGAGCAACTTTTCACACTATAATGCACTATAATTCTCAATTACAATTGTCTGGGTGGCAGGTGCTGACAAAAACTGCCTTCCAACCCCCCCCCATACATTTTTTTCTGGAATGGCTCTGAATAATAGTGAATCCACATTACATATAAGGAGGTGATGTGACTACATTACCTACCCATATAAACCATCAAGATCACTGCCTGTAGCATCGCTAGGTCCAGATTCAAGATCAGAGAAGTACATAGAACTTCTATTCGAAACAGGGGCCGATTCAATACTGTCATTTAAACTATAATTAGAAGCCCCTAAATGACTACCGCTACGTATAGAACTACATCTTGATCCAGACTTCTTGGCTGCTTTTACCGTCTCGAAAACTTTCCAATTATGGACCCTGAAAAGATAACATATATATTGTACATTTTAATTTCTATATTAATAGTTGATTGGTGTCCACTTCAAAATATATTCAATACATTTTGGTTGTTCGTGTTAAACGCTTTGCATATTCACAGTATTAAGTTTTGATATTTGGCAAAGGCCATGCCAGGATACCAGAGAGAAAACCTGCTTAAAACACTCCTGGCCAGAATCCAGGAAGTGAGTAAGTGAAAATCTGAGTCAAACACACTTTGCCACGATCTAGAATGTTAGTTAGTGAAAACCTGACACCTCTCCTGACCACGATCCAGAAAGGTAGTTTGTGAAAACCTGAGTCAAACACACTTTGAAACGATTCAGAATGTTAGTTAGTAAAGATACAAGTAAAACACATCTGGCCATGATCCAGAAAAGTTCTAGTTGATTTAGGAATAGTCACACAGTCTAAATGTAATTATGGAATTGTTGCATAAATTGTTAATAGACGAATCATTGACTAATTTCTTACCTTTCCCAATTTGTTCCCAAACTAAAAATGTTTTCGACAAATTCAAGTGTGTTTGGGCAAGGAATGAATATAGAGGACAATTAGGTAAATTAAGCACCAGTTACCAATAACCAAATCTACCTAAAAAGTAAAATAACACAAATACTGAACTATGAGGAAAATTCAAAATGGAAAGTCCCTAATCAAATGGCAAAATCAAAGGATAAAACACATCAAATGAATGGATAACAACTGTTATGACTTGGTACAGGCATTTTCTTATATCGAAAATGGTGGATTGAACCTGGTTTTATAGCTAGCTAAATCTCTCACTTGTATGACAGTACTTACTTCCTCTCTGTAGGTGAATATCCTTTAGGATACTCCATATCCCCTTTAAGTGATGTCTCTAGTTCGGATGCCAGGGAATCAGATGGTAAACTAAGCAGGGACGAGGACATGTAATTGTGACGCACAGCTCCTGGTTTCTGTTTTCTACGAACTTGGCGTACCTCTTCTTGTGCATCTTCATACAGTGCAACAAGTTCATCATGTTTATCTTTTAACTCTGAGATCTAAAACATAAGTTATACAATTTTTTGTGAAAGATATTCTAGAGGAGTTTCCCTTTGATATTTGTTCAAACAATTCACCTTCCAGGTCTTTCAGTTCTGATTATGTATTCATTTCTTTTTAAATTACAAAAAAATTTACTGGGCAGGAATACTCTATTAAATATAATAAAAGAACAGAGTTCCAATGTCGCCTGCATTGCACCTATTTGATCTATTTCAAGGGATATAACTCTTTTAAAATTATTAAAGGCACTGATTTTCAGTCTTTTCAAAGACTTTCAGACTATTTTTGAGAAGAGTTATACACATGAGAAAGCTTACAATGCAATTTCCATTAAAATAATGTTACCAAGGCGCATAACTCTTTTAAAAATAATTGATCAGCACTGATTTTCGAGCTAGTGCAAGACATTGCTGATATTAGTTTTATGAAAATCTGGCAAGAATTGTACATGCAAGAACACTAACAAGACAGGACAGATAGACAGAAGGACCACTGGTGTTTCTATATCCCCTGCAACATGTTGCGCAGGGGAAAATTTCTAACCTTTTACATTTCATTCATAATTTTAAGTGAAGCACAAATAAAATCAAGTTATCAAAATATATCCAAGAGCAATGCTTAAGATAACTCATTCATTAAGCAACCTTCAAAAGATAAAGAACTGTATTTTAATATTTCAATTTACAGTATAACAGTATTTTTTTCAAAATTTCATGAGATCTTGGACTCACATAAATTTGTCGAAAATAAACATTTTCCTTCTGTATCTGAAAGACAATTGCTATCTTTATTTAAACCATGCCTACCTCTCTTGTTAAAAATCTTTGGGTATTTTGTGAAGCTTCTAAATGTTTCTGCAGTTCTAGATTTTCTGCTGTTTGCTGGAAAATAAATAAAATTGTTCTTCTTTTAATGTTTTAAGCGGAAAATATACATATATTGTTTTAATATTTCAACATCACTTTATGAGTAATAATTTCTCTGGCAATGTAAGAACACAAGACACATCAAACAGTAAATCATTTGATTATCTCATGAAAATTGCATTCAAAAGCAATCAATTTGTATAAATGGTTTTGATTGGATGACAATATTAAAAGTGTACTTTTGTTTTTTCAATTTTTATTGGTTGTTGATTTGCCTGTTGTACTGTTTAATGTTTGTGCAATCTGATTGAAATACATATCCTTGTCCATGCTATGATTACAAGGATATGTTTTACTTTCTTTTTTAAAGACCTTTCAGAGTCCTCATGTTTTGTCCAAATGATGCACATCTTCATAAATTTGTAGGGTGAATTTCATTGGTTGATGTAAAAATTGTCATAACAGAAAGTAGAACTGAGTGTACACAAAACATGGGCACATAATCTAGATCTGTATTTTAATGAGATTGGTATATTTGATGAGATTGGTATATTTAATGAGATTGGTATATTTGATGAGATTGGTATATTTAATGAGATTGGTATATTTGATGAGATTGGTATATTTGATGAGATTGGTATATTTAATGAGATTGGTATATTTGATGAGATTGGTATATTTTAATGAGATTGGTATATTTTAATGAGATTGGTATATTTGAGAATCCTCTAGTTTTATCCATGTAGTGCCATTTAAAAAAAATATAAAGTTTTATTACAACTGTCACATAAATTTAACATTAACCAATTGCAATACAAGAGTGCACACACTGAAATGTCTCGCCTTCTTTACTAATCATTGATAGTATGTTGATAGTCCTAAATATAAAACTTTATTACAACTGTCACATAAACTTCACATTAACCAAGAAAGCCAAACATTGACCAATAAACCATGAAATTAAGGTCAAGGTCAGATGAACCATTTCAGAAAGACATGTACAGCTAACAATTCTTCCATACAACAAATATAGTTGACCTATTCATGCTATTGCTTAATTATAGTAAAAACAGACCAAAACACAAAGACTTAACACTGAGCAATGAACAGGGTTTAAGCTAGGATTTTGAGGGCTTTAGTCACTTTTGCGCGCCATGGAAATCAACCTTTTTTTTGTGTATAAACAGCAAGGGACCAAGGATGTATGTTACTAGCTTCATCTTTGTCATATTTTAAAGGACTTGTAGGCATGACTGGCAGTCAGTATTGTATGATTTGACTGTATTGCCCTTATTATGAAAGATTCTGACATGGATGTGGAAACTTAGTTCACAAGATTCTCTTCAGTTTGTTCCAGAGGACATTCCTGAACAACACAAGTTGGATTCGTTTTTTTTAAACAAGGAATCACAGTAGAAATTAACTTGCAATGATTTTATCACTGCATAATCATTATCCTTATAAATCGTCTAAATCGAAATCTGGAGATCATTTCTATTAAGTTGGATGTATAAAATCCTTTTTGGAACTAGTATAGTTGGGAGGTTGTAAACAAATCAAGAATAGATAACGTTTTCTACTTTCGGTTTTAAAATGAAACGAAAAACGGGAAGTGACACGTGAATAGTAAATTCAAAACGAGTCCGGATTCATCAGGAAATTATCATTTTTCTGTTTTAATTCCTTTAGTAAGAGATATATATTTGTCTCTCTCGTTTAATTGCTTCTAAATGATATCGTATTTTACGTTTTTTTATCAGGGTCTATAAATAGTTATAGGATTACTTTAACGCATGCGTAGCACAAAGTACAGGAAGCACCTGTTTATCTCGTGAAGACAATTTGGATCAATTTGAACTTTTTGAATAAAGTTCTATATAATATTTTTTAAATGGAAATTGTCGAAAGTTTTTGATGGCAATTTATATCAAGTCTGACGAAAATGCGTTCAAATGACGAATCTACGACAAACGAACTTTAAATTGTGATGGTTTGAGAAATAATGAACTTCAAATGCAAACTGTCCGGGGGTAACAAATTATTTCGATCAAATGACGAAACTATACTCCTGGTTGTTGAAATGCCAACTGACTGATGTTCCTCAGGAAAAAATTATAGTGGTCAATTATGAGATTTATTAATAATTAACGGATTAGTGACCCATCGGATGGCGAAAAGCAGATTAGTTGTAATCACAACTTGTAACACCTGTTGAAAATGTTAATTACCTGGGGGTCATAAACTTGTCAAAAACATAAAGACAGGTAGATTTATAGTATTTTAATGAGAAAATATTTTTACACTTTCTAAATTTAAGTGACGAAATTGATTTGAAAAACTTTCGTCAATGCGAAAACCCTTTCGTAAATTACGAAAGTGACGAGCTAGCAAAATCACTGGCAATGAATCGTGAAAATGAGGTCAAGTTCAAATAAAACCTGCACAACTGACTTATAGATCATAAAATTTCCATTTCTTACCACTTTAACCTTCCTCTGAAGGTCAACAATCTGGCCCAGTAAATTAGTTATTTCTTCTTTCTGTGCACCATTCTCCTCCGTCTTTTTGGCCAATTCTTCAACATAATGTTCTAAATCTTTCTTTACTTCAACTGAAATAAAAGTAAATAGAATTAAAGAACCTTAGTGAGCACGCTCACATACCCCACGTCCCCACATTGTCATTGGAGAAATTAAATAAGTATAAGAAAAAAAAATTGTATAAGAAAAAATACTGAATAATAATTTCCTGTCAATATACACATCTACATAGTATGTCCTTATTATCTACAAAATTTCATGAAATTCTGTTGTGTGTTTTCAGAGGAGTTGAGATGACAAACTGTTGCAGAAGTACATTGAAGCAAATAAGTTCAAAGGGGCATAACTCCTAGAAAAAAAATTGATTCGTAATTTCCTGTTGATATGCACATCTACATAGTATGTCCTTATTATCTGAAAAGGTTTCGTGAAATTCTGTTGTGTGGTTTGAGAGGAGTTGCGATGACAAACTGTTGCAGTAGTACATTAAAGTAAATAAGTTCAAAGGGGCGTAACTCCTAGAAAAAAATTGAATCGCAATTTCCCATCGATATGCACAACTACATAGTATGTCCTTATTATCTGAAAAGGTTTCGTGAAATTCTGTTGTGTGGTTTCAGAGGAGTTGCGATGACAAACTGTTGCAGTAGTACATAAAAGTAAATAAGTTCAAAGGGGCGTAACTCCTAGAAAAAAAATTGAATCGCAATTTCCAGTCGATATGCACAACTACATAGTATGTCCTTATTATCTGAAAAGGTTTCGTGAAATTCTGTTGTGTGGTTTGAGAGGAGTTGCGATGACAAACTGTTGCAGTAGTACATTAAAGTAAATAAGTTCAAAGGGGCGTAACTCCTAGAAAAAAAATTGAATCGCAATTTCCCGTTGATATGCACAACTACATAGTATGTCCTTATTATCTGAAAAGGTTTCGTGAAATTGTGTTGTGTGGTTTGAGAGGAGTTGCGATGACAAACTGTTGCAGTAGTACATTAAAGTAAATAAGTTCAAAGGGGCGTAACTCCTAGAAAAAAAATTGAATCGCAATTTCCCGTCGATATGCACAACTACATAGTATGTCCTTATTATCTGAAAAGGTTTCGTGAAATTCTGTTGTGTGGTTTGAGAGGAGTTGCGATGACAAGAAACAGGACTGACGGACTGACGGACGGACGGACTGACGGACGGACGGACGGACGGACGGACGGGTCAAAAACATTATACCCTCCGCAACTTCGTTGCATGGGGTATAATTAAAGAAATGAAGCAATTTATTTGGATCTATGACAATTAAATATTTATAATTTCAAACTTTTAAATAATATAGTTCAACTTAAACTGTTTATACAATCCACAAGAAAGACCAAACTCTTACTCCGAACCTAACTAAAATATATACAATAAAGAGCTGTGCCATGAACAATGATACAGCCATTGCTTTTCAAAGAATATAACTCCTAACTCCTCAGTGTCATTTAGAAACTTATTGAAGAAACTTACATCTTAATAGATATTAACCATTCATGAAAAATGCTCAAAGCAATTTTGAGTGTATATTGTTCAAAACTTGAAAAAAAAACACCTATTGAAATGAACAAAACCCTATAACTCAGAAACCAACTTTTTAAAAAACTAAAATCTATAAAAATCAAAAGGAAGCTCATGTCAATAGATATACAACAATTCATTAAAATTTTATGCAAATTTATTTAAGGAGTTTGTGAGTTATTGTCTTACATGTATACCGCGGACAGAGTAACAGAGGTATACCATAATATGTACCGTAAAAGTGCATATAAAAAGTGTGGAAAACTGATTATTTAAGGGGATTTTCTATATCCAAGGACCATAACTCTGCACAAAAACCATTAGACCGAAAATAGATTTAAACTTGATCTGTTACTTGTCATGATAAAACTATATTCAAATTACCAAATCAATACCTTCCAGCATGACGAAAAAGTGTGGAAAACTGATTTGCTGGACTGACAGCTAAAGCTAAAGCTAAAATCCCCTTTTACCTCAGTACTTAGGAGAACCAAAAATACCAGCTTAAATACAAGGACTTGGTCAACTTAAGTTATAGCCTATTTTTATATTAATGATTTTAAACCGGAAATTATATAAATGTTTGGCCAATCTTACCAAACTGTTGAAGACAATCATTGACAAGTTTTGACTCTTTCTCTTCAAGTTCATATGTATCTGCTGACAACTGGGCAGTCTGAAAAATAAACAAAAATATTATTAAATAAAACACATTCAGTATGATTTCAACATAATCATACGTAATATGTAAATTATCATTGATATGGTCATAACTATAAATGAACTGTTGAATGGTTTCACACCAGTTATTTTGGGGGACCTTTATCATGTTTATAGCTTGCTATTTGGTGTGAGTTAGGGTTCTGTACATGGAAGACCGTACCTTGATCTATAATGGTTTACATTTAATTGTGACTTGGATGGAGCAACCTTTAGTAACTTTGACTCTTCAATGCCCTTCAACATTATACTTTATTCAGTCTTTTTTTTTCTTAAATATTTTGGAGTCAATAATGAATACTTTGTAAAATAAAGGCTGTCTGTCGTACAAATTTTAATCCTGGTTTCTATGATGAGTTTAATTTGAACAAAAACCTTTATCAGGTACCTTCAAGACCAAAAATTATGCCTTGGCAAGGATACAAATTACAGTGAATGTCAAGGTCAAAGGCCTAGAAAAAAAACCTATCTGGGCTTAAATATTGGTAATATTTAATATAAGGTAAAGAAGTCATTCCTTTATTTTTCCAACTGTGCAAGAGCCACTCAAGGTCGTTAAAAACATCCATCACTGCCTTAATTTTAAGTTTTAACCTAGGTGCTACAGAAGAGACATATGTTTTTGAGTTGCCCACTCAGACGATTGGGGAATGGACAATAATGTGTTTGGTCTATGCTGTTGGAAACTTGTCTCATTGGCAATCGTTTCACCTCAACTTTATTCTAAATTCATTTTAACTGAGTCATTGTAAATATTTACAAGAGTCTCATTGGCAATTTAGCAATCAAACCACTTCTCTTTTAATTTTCATTTTAACTGAGTCTGCAAATACTAATGAAGGCTGATGGATTTCATAGGGTCTTAGCTATAACTTAAGTTTCACATTTTCCTATTCGAAGGTTTCACATTTTTTCTTACCTCCAACTTAAGTTTCACATTTTCCTGCTCCAAGGTTTCACATTTTTTCTGCAGTGATTTTACACCACTCGAATGGAGACTGTCATCACTAAAAAGAAACACAGAAATATTTAGAAAAAAAAAGACGCTGTCACAACGACAGCAAACCGGATTTATTTACATTTATTTGTGTCCTGGCAATATCAGATGATATCATTACTGATGAATGGTGAAAGTGAAAATCATCAATATCAAATTTGACCTCTATTTTGTCATCAGTATCAACATTTTGAAATAATAATATTTGAAAAGCTTAGATTGAATGGTTCATGAGTAAATGCAACAACGTGAATGGAAACGCCATTTTACGATCTTTCAAGAACCATAACTTCTGAACAGTAAAAGTCAAAATCGTCATTATGGAACTTGACCTCTATTTTGTCATCAGTAACAACATATAAAAATTTCAAAAGCTTTGGTTGAATGGTTCATGAGAAAATGCACGGATACGACGGGAAACACCATTTTTCAATCTTTCAAGAACCATAACTCCTGAACGGTAAAAGTCAAAATCGTCATTATTGAACTTGACCTCCATTTTGTCATCAGTAACAGCATATTAAAATTTCGGAAGCTTTGGTAGAACAGTTCATGTATAAATGCACGGACACGACTGGAAACTCCATTTTTCAATCTTTCAAGAACCATAACTCCTGAACGGTAAAAGTCAAAATCGTCATTATTAAACTTGACCTCCATTCTGTCATCAGTAACAACATATTAAAATTTGGGAAGCTTTGGTAGAACAGTTCATGAGTAAATGCACGGACACAACTGAAAACTCCATTTTTCAATCTTTCAAGAACCATAACTCCTGAACGGTAAAAATCAAAATCGCAATTATTGAACTTGACCTCCGTATAGTTGTCAGTAATAACATATTAAAATTTTAAAAGCTTTGGTTGAACGGTTCATGAGTTAATGCACGGACAACATTTGATTGCCGCCCGCCCGCCCGACCGCCCAACCGCCCGCCGTACATCCCCAAATCAATAACCGACATTTTTGTCACAAAAATCCGGTTAATAATAAAAACTTTAGATGTATTCTGCAATACTATAAACAGTATGAATTTAATTTTGTACAATGAATTGCTTAGACCATTGCCCATGCAGTAATTAAACTTTTTCTTCTGGTCATTTTTCTGCTGACATATAGATGACCACCTAAGAGATTTTTTAATTTTTGTGGATAGAGGAAAATACATTACTTCTTTCAAATCAACTACTGTAGATTCATTGGATACCAATTAACGTAGGTACAGGTGAACCATGAATTCAAATTGGAAATTTAACAACTAGAGGCTCTAGAGAGCCTGTGTCACTCACTTTGGTCTATGTGCATATTAAACAAAGGACACAGATGGATTTATGACAAAATTGTGTTTTGGTGATGGTGATGTGTTTGAAGTTCTTACTCTACTGAACATTCTTGCTACTTACAATTATCTCTATCTATAATGAACGTTGCCCATTAGTAACAGAGGAGGTAAATTTTTACATTACCAAAATTTACCAAATTAATGAAAATCGTTAAAAATTTACTATAAAGGGCAATAACTCCTTAAGGGGTCAACTGACCATTTTTGTCATGTTGACGTATTTGTAGATCTTACTTTGCTGAACATTATTGCTGTTACAGTTTATCTCTATCAATAATAGTATTCAAGATAATAACCAATAACAACAAAATTTCTTTAAAAATTACCAATTGGGGGGCAGTAAGCCATCAACCCAACAACTGGTTGTCCAATTCATCTGAAAATTTTAGGGCAGATAGATATTGACTTGATAAACAATTTAACCCCTTGTCAGATTTGCTCTTAATGCTTTGGTTTAGAGTTTTAAGCCAAAATCTACATTTTACCCCTATGTTCTATTTTCAGCCATGGTGGCCATCTTGGTTGGTTGGCCGGGTCAATGGACACATTTTTTAAACTAGATACCCCAATGATGATTATTGCCAAGTTTGGATAAATTTGGCCCAGGTTTTTAGAGGTTCATTTATTGACCATTTACATAGTTTTAGATTTTTTCATTGTAATCAGAATGTAATCAAAAAGTAATCAGGATGACAGGGTATTTTTAAAAGTAATTGATTAAATCACATGAATTAAATCAGATTTTTAGCTGATTAACAATTACAATTACAATTACCCCAAGACTGGTTCTGGCAGACTTTGGCAAAACCATGAAATCAACATCCATGAAAAATTAATTTTCAACAAAAATAAATGAATCAATAGTATTTATAGAATCTAACCTTAGAGAGTCATCACTAGGAGATATTCCACCTTCATATTCTGTGAAGGCTTGGAGTAGGCCATCCTTCAAAATAACCTCATGTTTCAACTGGTTGACCTATAAAATAGTATGACTGTATTATAAGTAAAGTTACATATCTTACAATTGTGCTACAAAGTCTCTATGCTGCTTATTTTAGGAAGTTTGGATAATGTAGCAATCTTTTTAATCTGATTGATAAGTTGATTAATTACTAGTTAGAATGTTGTTTGCTCAACACCTATTGCTTTTGAGCAATACACTATGCTGTTGCCTATCAACCCCTCCCCTCCCCTTTCTACCATTTGGTTTTTATTTAGTCAATCTTCATTTAGTGGTATTGAACCTTCTGGTAAAAATGTAGAAAGATCCATTCACTTAAACTAAATATATTGTCAGGAAAATAAATATGTCTTCAGCCATTAACAATGCATAATTTTTTTTGCGGTCATATAAAAAGAACAAGACTAATACATGTAATATTTATAGAAACAAAATATACTTGTTGCAAATTTTTCATTCCTGGAGTAAACAATTTTTTTTTTAAACCTAGATGGTCTTTATTTTGTTTTCCAATCAGAATCAATGTAATAAACATCACAAAGCTCTGTTTTATTGTCCAACCAAAAGCTGCGTTATTAAAATATGAATATTTTATCTCAGTCCTGATAGAAGATATTTTATCCTAGTATACCTTATCAACAACTGCAGATAGGTGCTCCTCAAGGCCCTCATTTTTGGTTTCTAATTCTTGATTCTTGGTTAAAAGTGTTTGTCCAATACGTGCTGCAAGTTCTAAATCTCTTTCTTTCTCTTCTAATAATCTATTTACAGCCTCAATATCATTATATGTCTTTGTCATCTGTGTTAGACGATCAGAGCACAGGACTGAAATAGAAAAATAAAAATATTAACATCATCATTTTAAGAAAAACAAGGATGTGTCCCCAGTATACGGATGCCCAATCCACACGATCATTTTCTATGTTCAGTGGACCGTGAAAATCAGATAAAATCTCTAATTTGGCATTAAAATTAGAAAGATCATATCATAGGGAACATGCTTACTAAGTTTCAAGTTGAATGGACTTCAACTTCATCAAAAACTACCTTGACCAAAAACTTCAACTTGAAGCGGGACAGACAAACGACGAACAGATAGACAAACAGATGGATAAAAGAGCAAACAGATGGACAAACGGATGCACAGACAGAAAACATAATGCCCATAAATGGGGCATAAAAATATAAAATATAAAAATATCTAAATTTGATAGTATGCAATCCTTTCCTTATTTTGTAATGGAGACTGAAATACTGGATATAAATGCTTGACCAGCCATGACCAAATGTGACAAGTCCCTGGACTGGCCTTTAACAGTTGACAAGACCCTGGACTGGTGGAATCGCCTTAAGTTGACAAGACTCTTGCCTGGTTGAATCGCCTTTAAAAATTAACCAGTCCCTGGAAGGGTCTTCAAAAGTTGACAAAACACTGGCCATGGACTCGCAAATAAAAATTTCAAATATCTCTGGACTCACCATTATAAAATTGAGATTTCATTTATGCTTAGATTCTAATTTTTGTTAGAAAATCATGAAACAATTGAAAATATTCATTATTTACAAACAGCAAAAATCATTGTGGGATAAAGAGTAAAATTTTCTTGAAAAGATCAGAGTATTAAAAGGCTTTTTCATCAAATTGTTGTGGGCTGACTATGCACTATGAAATTGATATATGTACATATGAAATATTTGTACTCCCAAGTAAACTTTCACTTCAATATGTATGTATTTAATCAAACTAGTCAGATATCTAAGTTTGAACACTGTGGTCTTTTAATAAAAAGCTATTATATGCAAGAAAAAAAATAATCAACACACAAGAAAAATAAATATTGAGTTAAATACTTCACAATCATAATACTGTTGACTTAAATAAATTATATATATGGAAAGAAGTCAGGTTTGAAAGGATATGTAGATTTTTTATGTCACAATTTTCATATCAGAACCAAATAATCAATATGAAGACACTCAGCAGAATACATAATACTGCCCTTAATATAAGCATCAATTTATGTAATAATTGCAAGCAACTTTATTCCCAATTTTTTTTAAGGCAGAAAACATTTTATTTTTTATTTCATTTTGCTACATATTCTTAACAAAAAAACACTCAGTTAAGACAAATAACCAATAAAATAAATAACAGTGTTTTATTTTTTGATACTGATTGACTCCTATAGGTTGCACTTTGTAAATACAGCTGTTTATCAAAACACGCCTCTTTTGGGGAGTAATTGAATATTCATAGAAAAATAATTTTGTTTACATACTGGTTCCCAGTTATGCTCTCTGTGTTCCATATCGCAGAGACAGAACTTGGGAATGTTACCAGTAAATAAACATGTGCATATTGTTTACATTGAAATCTGTGGTAACCTTTCGTTCGAGGTAGGGGTAGTTAAGAAAATTAGTGTAAGTTTAAACTCTGAGAAGATCAGGGCATATAAACGTTGAAAATATGCCGCACAACCCTATATTTTGACCTTTGAAAAAAATTGTGGTGCATATGAACTTTCAATTCTAGGATAAGATTTTTTTCAAAACTTCATAGTAAAAGTGGTACAGTTTTAGCCTTAAAAGGAGTTCCTATGGGAAATTGCATTGTCAATATTTACAGAAATGCAACCTATATAGGGTGAAAAAGGAGAACATTCAGAATTTAACCAAATGTGCTTTTTTTCACAGATTTTAAAGAAATTAACTCAAATAAGAAGTTTTATAAATATTTAATGAAGATTGATAGAATCCTGGGCCTTAAATATGATGACTCAGCATAAATTCACAGTTTACAGTATGCATAGTTTACTTAAAGTCCTGGATACAAAATTAAATCATAATATTTGCATATTTATAAGTTAAATTGTTAAGAAGTGCTTATATTTACTCTTCGCAGTCATTGAAACTCATAGATCCTTCCTGAATATTATTTATGAGGTATTTGTGTCCTTTCTATAACTCAAAAGTAAGCCGCAACACCTAAATCTGCTTTTTTGTCACCACGGCATAAAAAATACAAGCTAGAAAAACAAAAATATCTCAAGAAAACTTACAATAGTGTGTTCTATCCTGAATATGTACTAAATATTCCAAATTGCTAGAAACAGCAGAATGATTTAGGAAATTTGAGGCCCCAGGGGCAAAAAACATAGAAAAATTGCCTACCCCCTGGGTCATAAAACAAATAATTTAACTTGTAAATGCTATGATTTTATGATTTTAAAGTTCTTGATATAGAAAACAATAACTATGCTTGGAAGTTATGCAAAAATCAGATGTTAGTAGTCATCTCTACAACATTTGAAGTGAATTTATATCTCAGACTGGTATCTGCATACATACAACTATTGCAATATATGACTTTGTTTGAACACTTCTAGTATATATAGTAGCTAAATTGTGTCAGATATATGGTTACAGATGATACTGTTGTGACAAGAATTCTAAATTGACCATTTGAGGCAGAAAATGTGTTCTTTAATTGACAAATAGGCATACAGTAAGATGTGGACTGGAGATACAGGCTGGATTGGATACTTTATATAATCTTGAATGTTGTAATGATTGACTGCTAAACATTACATTTATGATATTCTGATATGCTTTCAATATGTTATCAAAACAGCTTTTAACAGGTTCTAGGCATTTTTTATCAGAAAATATGCAAATAGGGTAAGCTGGCAATAATTAAAGTCTTGTTTTCAAATTCTTTAAAAAATTGAAACAGGGGAGGGGGTATAAAATGTATAGTAAAGAAAAACTTAGAGTACACACAGTGATTTCTTTAAGACTTTAATTCTGATAAATGAGTATTAATGTGAGACAAACTGATTTTAGAGAGTTTTCTATTTGAATAAATGTCTGTATAGGTTGCACTTTGTAAATACAGCTGTTTATCAAAACACGCCTCTTTTGGGGAGTAATTGAATATTCATAGAAAAATAATTTTGTTTACATACTGGTTCTCAGTTATGCTCTCTGTGTTCCATATCGCAGAGACAGAACTTGGGAATGTTACCAGTAAATAAACATGTGCATATTGTTTACATTGAAATCTGTGGTAACCTTTCGTTCGAGGTAGGGGTAGTGTAAGTTTAAACCCTGAGAAGATCAGGGCATATAAACGTTGAAAATATGCCGCACAGCCCTATATTTTGACCTTTGAAAAAAATTGTGGTGGATATGAACTTTCAATTCTAGGATAAGATTTTTTTCAAAACTTCATAGTAAAAGTGGTACAGTTTTAGCCTTAAAAGGAGTTCCTATGGGAAATTGCATTGTCAATATTTACAGAAATGCAACCATCAGCTGGAATACATTGTAGTGGCTCTCTTGATACTCTTTCTGATAAAAGTCACTATAAAAATAAATAAATGCCATTATTCTATATTTACAAGGCCTTGCACTAGACCTGAAAAAAATTAAAATAATCACCAATTAAAAACTTCTCTATTTTCAAAACTTAAGGCACTTGCAGATTTTTCTATGATTTGCAGTAACATGGATTGATTTACATAAAATCAAGGATATGTGATATGATTGTCAATGAAACAAATCTCCACCAGAAACTAAATGACAATTAAAAGTTAACAACTCTAGGTCAATCACGGTACCACCTTTTTCAAGTTTAATATATATCAATAAATAATAAAATTATGTTATTTACCAAATTTGTACAAAATGATCATTTAAATCCTTGAGCAGAGTAGTTTTTACAGAATGTTTCCTAGATGATATATTCCCAACCAACTTAACCTTCTGCAGACACTATTTTTTTAATACTTTTTTTGTCAAAGTCCCTTTTTATAGTTAAACTCTTATCAGTAAAATACATTGTAAAAAGGTAAGTACATGTATCATATTAAACTGAAATTAAACAGTTGTTATGGTTACGATCCACCATAACACTAAATTGTTTATCTTATATGCACTTTGCCTTCTTTCTTTGAAATTGGAGGTACATATTGCTTTTCCAGGAAGCCATTGTCAGGTCCGGTTTACAAACAGAAAAAAAATAATAAATCAGTCTTAAAACAACCAAAATTTTTCCATAAATATTTTTTTTATAACAATAATAATAAATTCCACATTATCTGATGAGCTCGTTGGCCACCAAATTCAAAATTGATCGTGTTTGTGGTTGAAAGCATGGTGTTAAGTGTCATAAAATTTAATTTGGTTGTCAGAGGTAAATTAAATTAAGTTTAAGAGAACAGAACCAACTTTGGGACGTAGTCAGACTGACAAGGGAAAAACTTAATACCCCCTCCGCTCGTAACAACAAGGGCATAACAATCATTTTATTCAGAAACCCATGGCTGTATTATAAAAGTTTTTGCAAATATTTTAACATGTTGATTTAAGAATGAACCTACCGCTTAAAAAAAATCAAATAGTTACAATATTAAAGTACCGCTTGTTATATAACTCCAAAGATCATCTTTTCCTCATGAAACACACACTATACAACATTTAATGGATTTTTAAAGTCTACTGGCGATTGACAATGTTCCTGCACTTTATAAAAAGACACCCACATCTATAGACAATACAATTGTAAAAAGCGCTGAAATCATATATATACGATTGTCAATAGGTGTAGTTCTTTCTCACAGTAACTCAAGGTTGCAAAATTCTGCCGACATTTGGCAGCATTTCCATATAAGACCGTTATAAACTGTATACAAGCTTTATGTATTTTAATCTGTTATTTATCGACTCTGTATTAAACACAGCTAATACATTACATGCATTAAATGTAACACCTCAATGAATTTTATGTAAACAATTTTTAATTAATATTCAGTATGGAGTCCATTTAAAGCCCCAATCGATCAAGAGACATATTGTTTACAATTTTGTTTATATTTACTTTTTATCAAATCATACGTCATGAAAAATAGGAGAATATGAATGCTCATTGCATAACTTTAAGTTCTAAGCAAAATTCTACAAACCAAATTCTCTTCAAAGCTGGTTTGGTGGGCATAAAAAGGCAAAGTTATTAACCTAAAATTGTAATTGATTGAAGGATATTTGGTGTTTGACCCACCTTTCAGCTCTAAAAGTGGAGTCATGGTGGTCAGTTTTTGTTGGTTGAGGATGAGTCAGAGTGCTTGGAGATCAAGTACATTAATGCTAAGCACAACTATCCCAGGCAATACAGATTGGAATCAAACACACATACCACATACATGCAGGGTTTAAACTCACAATTCAGGGTGGACATGCAAAAAGTTCAATGGTAAACTACTATCACTTGGCCACTGTGGCCACTAAGGTTGTAAGTGGCCAATATCAAAATACTGTTTGTTTGTACAGTTACAAAAAAAATAATTTTGTGGGTAAACGTTTAAGGAAGGGGGGGGGGGGGGGAATGCTATCAAGTAAAGTAAACCTCTGTTACGGTTTATTATCATTTGTTTATTTGTATTCAATTAGTTTTTCAATGCATTATAACTTTATATTTATTTCTAAATTTCTTTATGCAAAAATTTTCTTTTCTTCTTATCTGCATAATATTTGCATCAATCTATTTAATTAAAATTCAGTAAAGAAGCACCAATTAATCAATTGAATATTTGTTTACAATTTTATTTAATAAAATATTTATAATGTGAGGTGGAATATGGGAATTATATCTATATCAAATTTGATGGATTTTATTTATTCATTTATAAATTTCTTTCCACATTTTATTACATTTTCTTTAGATCTTATCTGCAGTAACATTGCAACAATCTATTTCATTAAAAGAAAAAAGAAATGAAATTAATTTTTGCATAAAAAAATTTGGAAATAAAAATGTCGGGGAGAATTGCTTCCTGGAAGGAAGGAAGCAATTAAAATAAAGTAAACTTCTTCTAAATATGAATAAATTAAAGAATTTTCTTCAGAAAAAAGTATATGTACATAAGTTTTATAATGAAAACTATCCATTGAGTTATAAAAAAAACATATGCATTATTTATTTTTTTGATTTGAGGTTTCTAATGACTTTAAGCTGGTACCTTACACTACAGGGAGATAACTCTGTAAAATAAGCTAAACAATTTTTAAAATTACGTTGTGTTGTTAAGGGAATATTAAGCTTCTCAATGATCAAAATTACTGTTTGTCAAATTGCTATATAACCAGTGTAATTTTTCTGATAAAATGGTTGGTTCAAATTTTTTTATTTATTTTTATTTTTGTCAAAGGGTCAAAGGAGATACTTTGTCAAAATTTTATGAAAATTAAACTTGTCAAATTAATTTTAGTGAAGGTGTTGGGTACCCCCTTAAACTACCCAACTTGTAATTACAAATTATGAGAAACATCAGATTTTTATATTATATCAATTTATTCATATAATGTGGAGTTTAGTATGACGTCCATTTTCACTAAACAAGTACACAGTTTTATTTAGGGGGCAGCTGAGGACCACATACAGGTCCAGGATTTTCTTGCTGTGTTGAAGACCTATTGGTGGTCGTCGGCTGTTGTCTGCTCTTTAGTTGGGTTGTTGTCTCTTTGACATATTCCCTATTTCCATTAGGTGACATTTAAGGATCTGCATGCATACTTACCCTTCCAGAACACCTGAGATCAACAACTTTATTTTGATGGGTTACATGTTGCTCAGTCTGAAGATTTCTATGTTGTGTTTTGTGGACTTGTTTTTCTCTTTGGTGTTTCTCATAGATTTTTTTCTATGATGGGGTTTTAATGCCACTTTTAAGCACCGCTTTTGGGCTATTTTGTGGGGACAAAGTTTTTTTGGTGGTGGGAGCCGGAGTGCCAAGAGGAAACCAGTTCGATGGGAAAACTGAAAAACCTGGTCAACTGAGGTTGGAGTCAAGTGCACCTGCACGAGAGGGGTTTTAAACCACAACCTCAGTGTTGAAGAGCTAGTAATTTCATTAGTAACTTCTTAGACCACACAGCCACTGAGGCCCCCTTTTTTATATAGATTTCTGCCATGTAATTTTTTATTTTAAATATATGAGGACACTTGTCCAAAAATAAGCATTTTGCGCTGTCAAAAGATTAAGCAATAAAATATATCAAACAATGGAAGATGCATATCATCTCAGACATGCATTTTTTTAAAACAAATTCATTAAATAGAACATCATGCAAGGCCATCTATTTTTGTAATTTTTATCTTTTAAAAAGAAAGAAAAAAAAAACACATGTCAGAAAAGCATGTCCTAAATGTTTTATTCACCAAACTTTAAATTACTTAAGAAACTTAAGTTCCATTAAATCAAATACACTGTATTATCAATGCACTTTTTCTGTATTCGAAATTCATTCATCTCCAGGATCATACTGTTTTTTAAATACCAACATGATCAAGATTCAAGGACTACATGTCAATTGGACCACTTGAGTAACATAAAACGGAGATTAACTGTGTTGACTTCACAGAAAATATAGACCCTGGATTCCATAACAAATGGATTACTGGTAAAATGTCTAAATTGATGACATCTTTATTTCACTAATTTGATGAGCATACATAATTTAAGAAGGTCTACAAAGAGGAGAAATATAATATGCTCATAGAAAAATGTGAACTGAAAAAGTGATGTTATGCTGTGGCTTTGCTGCCATGTACAATAAGGAGAAGTGGAATGATTGCCAACGAGACATAACCATTGATAGACTAAATGACAAAGTTACATACAAACAATTATGACCACCTTCAAAAATGAGCAAAACCTTTTTTATACATTTTGTTTTCCCATCATCAAATTTTTAAAACTGTCAGCAAATACCAGGTAGAAAAACATAAACTTTCACAACTTAAAACCATGAACACATGCATGCAGACACAATCCACAAAAAGACACAGGTCCCATCTCAAAATCTTACGCCTCCTTTCACTTACATGTATGCCCCAATTACTTCCCTTTTGTAATTTTCTTCTTAAATAACACATAGGGTTACAAAATAGGGAACTCTGAGGAAAATCAAAAACCTTCAGTCCCTATTATCAAACCCCAAAATCAAAACCTCAAACACAAAAGATCCTAAAACTTTTACATCTCTTTTTAAATGTAGCACATCAGTGTATTGAACTGATTTTCTTACAATTTTTACCTGCCAACTGTTGTAGCTGATCGTCTGTAGAATACCCATAACAATACAGCTCTTCACTGGTCAGAGATAACACAGGAATATCCATTATGTCCGGTCATCTTGGTCATTTTAGGGGTTGGGGTCAATGAGACAAAGACTATTTCACATGTAAGTACAGTATTCCACTGAATTATTGTTCACTGACCACCAAGATGAAGGTGTTAACAGTTTTCCACTGGAATTATTGTTTGTTAACTGTGAAAATGAAAGTGTTAACAGTTTTCCACTGGAATTATTATTTGTTAACTGCAAAATGAAAGTGTTAACAGTTTTCAACCAGTATTTTTGTTTGTTAACTGCGAAAATGAAAGTGTTAACAGTTTTCCACTGGAGTTGTTGTTTGCCTACTGTCAAAATAGAAATGTTAACAGTTTCGAATAAACAAATCTTAATACTCCTTCAATGCAGAGTTATGAGTTCTCGGAGAAGGAAAATTAACTATTAAGAATTCCCTTTCGAGTAATAAATCCCTAATATCAATTGTTTTGGTTGATTAATTGTCAACTCACAATTCCAATGGCAATAGTCACTTGGCACTGTCTAAACAATTCCTACTTTACAAGTTTAATTTTGTCCCACCTACTGGTCCATTTATTACCTGCTCTTTCAAAAGTCATAGCTTAAAAACAACAATGCAGCTAAAATTACTGACTAAATAATCAGTTTATACAAAACTGGCTTTTCTGGTGCTGCTTTTGAAACAAGAGTTCCGTAGTAATAAATTGATCACAAAATCACAGTGCAATCTGTACAAGTTCAAACATAAACCTCAGATGTGCAGATGCTTTGCATCTTGGTGTGAAAAGCAGAAACACAGTACGCCACTTTCTTTTACTTTAATTTCAATCCCCTTCAGACTCAGTCTTCCAATTTATTTTCAATCCTCTTAAATATTTTCTGCAATAAGCTTCTTTTCTTCAATAACACTAGGGAATTTGAAAGCAAGTCTTGTTGTTTCAATTTTGTTGAGTTTTATCGAGAGTAAAACCTTTCTTATAAGCAATAAATCATAAGATGAAACACAACAATCGTCTTTCTACATCCCATTAATAATACTTTCTCATCCAAATTGCATGATACAGGAATATCTGTCATTCCTTTTTACGCATTTCATCTACATGTAAAGTCTTTTTGCGATCGTCTCAATGAACTCATTTTAAGATATATATATTGTTGAAAAAAAAAATTCTTCAACACTTTTTCAGTCCAATTAATCAATCTAAACAAAGCAGGTACAAGACAAATTAGAATTTCAGATAAATTCCATAGTTTAAAATTAACTATTCAAACTTGTACATGTAATAATCAGAATTAATGTCAAAAAGACATATATCTGTTAGATTTTCAATTTTTTTGCATGAATTGTATAAATTATTCCACTACATGTTGATATATAAAGTCTGAATTTGAATTATCTTCAAAATGAATTTTCTTAAACCAAGTTGATCATTACTATAATTTTACATTCCTCTCTCCGGAAATACTATATAATGTATTAGTTGGGAAGAATTTTAATCCTTAAGTAAGCATGATATTCGTAACTTTTCATAAATAAAACATGCACACTCAACTCTACTCCAAAAGTTGCTAATCCAATTATAAGCAGCTACCTAAATTATTCATTTTAATAAATATTTAATTGATTTTATTGATTTTAATTTTAAAACCATTGTTATCCATAATCCATCTATTTATATTCCGTAAGTATAAACAGTGTGTGAGTATTATACCATAACATGTCGGTCAAAACATTCACATTTCTCAATTAATCTTAATCTGGACGTCTAATAATCCTGGAGAGGTTAATTGTAACAATTTACAATCTCTACGATCGGCACATGGACAAAACACCTGTTTATGTTATACTAATAATAGTCCACCTTCGACCTCAATCTATTAAACAACAATGAATTCCTTTTAAAAAATTCTTTACAATTGTTCGAACAATTAATAGACTAATTCACACCAACACTTCATTTTCTTTTTTCATGAAGGTCGCGAGGTTAATCAATTGCTGTTCTGTATGAAATAAACAAGATTATCATCCATAAAATCAATTGGTAATTAATAATCAACAAATCAGACACTTGCCACTGAATATTCTGTTTAGTCAATATACCTTGAATTGTGAAATCAGCCGTTCATAGTCATTATACCTGCACAAATCAATCAATATCGTCAATAATTTGTCACAGAATATTTAATTCCCGAATGTATGTCGAATGTCAAAATCAGCGATTATATTCATACATATATAATGCTGCAAATGTATTATTTTGTCACCTTAAGAGCGTAGTAATATGTTGTTCACTGTTAAATTTGATGTAATAAATACTTGATTAAGTAAGAATTTTTAATTCCAGAATGTATGTCAAATGTCAAAATCCTTGATTATATTCATACAATTCACATGTATAGACACCTTAAGAGGGTCGTAATATGTTGCCTACTGTTTTCACCTGTACCGTGATGTATAAAATACTTGATTAAGTACAGAATTTTTAATTGAAGTCCATGTTTTGTCATTTATACACCTGCAGTGTACGATTTCTTCAAAGAACATTCTATACATGTATATACAATCTTTGGCACTAAGATCCTATTCTTTAAATTAGTTTCCATTCAAATTGGTTATATAACTTCCTTAGAAAAGAACATTTACACATTTTCTACATCGGTATATCTATCAAGTTATCAAATTACAAGCCTCATTGACGAAATGTCCTGTCCCCAAAAACATGAAAATGACACAATGTTTACATTTTTGACACATAAAATTTCTATAACTGTTACATGTGCATTGGACCAGAGACAATGTTTATTTTGAGATTATAAAACTTATGCTTGACCTGTCAGAACTGGACACAACTTTACGTTTTATTTTGATACTTTTCCTCAAATAGGCAAATCGGTCAATAAATTAACTATGGATACAAAAAAACAAAATACTGAGTCAAATAAAATAAAAATATGTTATTTTTTTCAATGTAACTAAAACAAATCTACCCTGGGTATTGACCAGCACTTTAAAACAATTGACTATATATTTAAAAGCCTTTGATAAACCAAAATTATATATATTTACTTAATGTTGTAAGTAAATTGTATATTCACTATATATGTTTCCAATTTACACCTTTTGTAAACAGAACCTTTAAAGATAATTTAACAAATAATATTCAACCTTCATTTGAAGGACAGCTAGACTATTGATTAAAAGACAGTTAATTGGAAACTCTAAACATCATTATATGATTATTAGTGTATTGAAAAAGTATTGAAAGAAATTTACAACAGGTAAAAATTACCTGAGGTCAAGGCACCAGTTTGACATGATTTGATGACTTAAGTAAAATTCCTTGTAAATGTTTTAAATTTTGGATACATCAGGGGACTAATCTTTCTCAATATCTTAACAACTAAGATATGTATGATAGTCGATAGTCTGGATGGGGGGTCCTTAATATTTGTATTCTTCCAAATCGTAAAATATATATGGGCATTTTTCTTTATATTGAAAAATAATGCTTATTCTAGATCTGTTAATGTTTATGCAAATGATTTTTCTGTCTATTCTGTAATCCGTATATTCTAAAACTTTATTCTTTTATTCTTTATACTTTTGAACCCCATTCATTATTCTCAATTCTTTATACTTTTGAACCCCATTCCTTATTCTCTATTCTTTGTACTTTTGAACCCCATGATTCTCTATTCCCGTTATACTATTGCACCCCATTATTCTCTATATTCCTATAATGCTTTTGCACCCCATTATTCTCTTTTCCTGTAGTGCTTTTGCATCTCATATTATTCTTTATTCTTTATACTTATAAACCCATTATACTCTATTCCTTATACTATTGCACCCCTATGATTCTCTATTCCTTATACTTTTGAACCCCATTATTCTCTATATTCCTATGATGCTTTTGCACCCCTTATTCTCTATTCCTTAAACTTTTGCACCCAATTATTCTCTTCTGATGATGCTTTTGCACCCCTTATTCTCTATTCCTTAAACTTTTGCACCCAATTATTCTCTTCGGATGATGCTTTTGCACCCCTTATTCTCTATTCCTTAAACTTTTGCACCCAATTATTCTCTATTCTTTATACTTTATGCTAATTTTTCTCTACTCATTATATATTTTGGCCATAATTTATTCTCTTTCTGTAAAGTCCATAATGACCCCATGTATATCATTCTAACAAATAAAAGAGACAGTGCATTTAGATTTATTGGATTTTTCCCCCAACATATTGATTTTTAAAAAGACAAACTTCAATACACAGCTTTTTAATTATAATTCAGATGAAACAATATAGATTGTACTCTTCATTAAAGAAGGTAAAATTGCCATATTTGGATTGTTTACATTTGTTTCTAAGGTATCTAATAAAAGTTTTAATGTGGGCGTATAATTGAAGATAATGTTTTGTGTTTTATCATGTTTATATAGTATGAATAATTTACAAGATATAATCCGTCTTTAAACTTAAAAGGAAATAATTACAATCAACTTAAAAAGGTGTATAATAAATTATAATTACATTAGATGTATCGTTTCATTATAATACGTTATTCTCATTGGCTAACTGCGAATCACATGTTAATCCGTAAGCAATTGCATTACACAATAAAACTTACACAAGGTCCCATAATAAAGTGCACAGGTAAATTAAATAAAAACTTGATGTAAATCGTGTTTTCATGATCCAAGCTAAAAAATGAAATTATAAGTATTGAATGCTTCTTTTTGTAACTTCATAGGGTTGTAAAAGCGTTGACCGTGCGCACATTATTAGAATGAAGCGCTTCCGCGCTTCATACAAAATGTACTTCGGTCAACGCTTTTACACCCCAATAAAGTTACAAAAAGAAGCATTCAATTCTTAAATATAATTTTAAGTAGCTATAAGGTTTATAATCATAGTAAATAAATTTACTGGTTTTAATGAGAGAGCTATCTTTGTTAGATTCTCACCAAAGGTATATTATGCTGTTCATACTTGATTCATAGCGCCAAAATTTAACCATGAAGTTTTTTACCACTACTTTTCTGCGACTCGTTAAAAAAATATCATATCCATAACTGTACCGAGTCAGTTACAATTTACTACCGAGTTGAACTAGTAACTGGGAATAAGAAGAAAAATTAAAAATTATGAACATTTCAGTTTTCATCACTAACAATCTATTTTTATAAAATACATTTTTGAAAAAAGAGCCAATGGTGAAATTTTGATTTACACTATCAAGTCGGATGTTAATTCTTTAACCTGAGTAAAGAACATGAACTTGCTTAAGTTTTACATGTTCATTTGTACATGTCTTTGTGCATGTTTCAGAGATAAGTGACAAAAGCTGGTATATGCATTGCGCATTAAATTGATAACCAAAAAAGATTTATTAAAGTAAAAATCTAATAAAACTGATACCTTGACAAATTAAATCATCTCTTCATTGAAATCGAAATACTGGAGTTAATAAATATTACTACTCAATAAATGCATACAAATTTAAACTGCACCTTTATCCTCAAAACTAATAATTTGAATCTGACACATACATGACATAACAAACTATACTTGGCTTATTACAAATCTTGATCAAAGAAGACAGCCCTTTTTTTTATTGGTTACCAAAAGGGTTTTTTAGCCCTCAGTGGTCTTTTAATTTGATAACATTCAACTGGTAATGTACCGGTTTGAAGTTGAATGGCAATGTCTATAACACACCTGACAATTAAAGTTAAACTTTATAGACATTTTATAATAGAACAGAAACGTTGTACGTTGTACGTACCTTGCCATTAAATTGTAACATATAATTCCCATATATCTTCTATCTCTCATAAATAATTGAGATATATATGTATCACATGGACATAAGTTCTGAGTCAAAATTTCTGTAACATTAAAGAATAGTAGCAACTCAGCCTCACAAGAAAGAAAGCTTGTAGCTTAACAATCCAGACTAAAGTTTCTATTACTTCTTGCGAGAAATTATTATGAAGAAGACGTATATATTGATTATCCTTCAATTTCTACACTGCACATTTAAGGCTTAGATAATCCTGACACATGTATAGATCAGAGGAAAAAATTTCTAACTTGCTGCATTTCAGACGTCAACATATACAGATATAAGAAGATGTGATGTGAGTGACAATGATACAACTCTGCATCCAAGTCACAATTTGTAAAAGTAAACCATTACAAGTCAAAGTACGGTCTTCAACACAGAGCCTTGGCTCACACCGAACAGCAAGCGTAAAGTAAAGGGCCCCAAAAGTTACTAATGTAAAACCATTCAAACAGGAAAACCAACAGTCTAACTTACTGTATTTCACATGTAAAATATATACATTCATTTAGTTAACAACAGGACATTTAAGCATGGTTGGTTTAAAAATATTCATTTCTTTTGTGAGGTGGTTTTAAGAGCTTAACTTTTATCGCTAATTGATACATAGACTTTTGAATAAAATGAAAAGAACTGATATTAGTTTACAACCCGGTAACATTCAGCTCTACTGTGACCATATTTTAAATACTTAACCATTCAGCTTTCATTGTTTTTGTTTTGAAAGATAAATACCAGCACCGAATTGACTTATTGACTTTTTGAAGAAATCAAATACTCGTTCTACAATGTGAAGGTCATCTTTTTGATGTCCCTAATACATTACACTAAGTTATTAATGTTGTAGCTTAGCAATTCCAAAGTGTAAAATGTTATCTACTTAAAGTAGTCTTGTAAATTTATTGCGAGCTTAAGAAATTTGATTAAATAAGACCAAAGTCACATGTAACGAAACAATTTCACAAGTTAACGTGCAACCTAACTCATACAGTTCCAATAATGTAGACGATCAATATATGGTTGGACCCCCCCCCCCCCCCCCCCCCTTTATCCTGTATTGGGAACCCCCTTTTTAAAATGGCTGGATCCGCCCCTGGGATTAAAACAGACAGATCAACTAATTCTGCATTATTCCCAAGTGAATGTTGTGTTTAAGTTATGAATCTTGCAACTATCTTATGTCAAGAATTTCCCTGAGTCAGCTTTTTTTCAGGATTTGCTTAATATGCTCAAGAAAAAGACTATTTAATATTTTGCTGGGATACATGTTTACTATTTCAAAGTTTTTCATGACTACTTATCTATATAATATACCAGCTGAGTATACTAAATAAGGGATTTTTTCATGGTGGGAAAACTATGCAACATAAAAATAGCGAAAGTGAGACACACACCAAAATAACACAAGTGTACCTTACAACAAGAATGTGTCTTTAGTGCATGGATGGCCCACTCGTACTATCATTTACTATGTTCATGATCAGTAGACCGTGAAATTGGGATCAAAACTCCAATTTGGCATTAAAATAACTAAGATCATAATATAGGGAACATGTGTACTAAGTTTCAAGTTGATTTAGATTCAACTTCATCAAAAACTACATTGACCAAAAACTTTAACCAGAAGCAGGACAGACAGATGGAAGGACAGACACGGACAAACGGACAGACCCACAGACCAGAAAACATAATGCCCATAAATAGGGCATAAAAAACTAATTTTTGATTCCACATGAAACTATCATGTGCACCCATACTCATTATACATTTTCTAGTCTCGAAGTGACTATTGAATTATTTAATACATGATGGGTCAACATGTGAGTCCTTAGATTTTTAATTTCAATAACATTTTCATATCAGAGAAATCAAATGATTCTATTTTCTCACTTTTACAAGTTAGTCTCTTCTAAAATTGATTTTTCAATAACCTTCAGGACCAAGATATAATAGATAATCGATTCGATTCGCCACAAATCCTAAAATTGTATTTATCATTCTGATAAACAATACAATATAGAAACAGGCATCATAGTTGCTATGAAAACAGGACAAACCTTGTAACATGACCTTTCTATGGCTTTTAACATGTTAAATTATGAATTTTTAATAATGACAATTATTAAGTTTCCAGGTATCTGCCAAATGATTCGTGTTATTTATCATTGCTGAACTGAATACCTACCTAGAGACAGAAACACTTTAACTTTTATCTTCCTAACCATTTGCACTGCGATATGGTGATAAGCATGCGAAATCTTAACAAATTTTAAACTGCAAGTATATATTTTCCTGATAGCCCTGTCATATGCCTGTTATTTGGCAAACTTTCCTTTTTTGAAAAAAAAATCCATTCTAGTTAATAAAATCCTTTCTTTTTATCAAATTTCATTTTTATATGAATTCCCCACACTCATGCCACTAGAACTTACCAAAATATTTTAAGGTCTCATCGATCTGTTCATTGGTCAGTTCTAGATCTTCATCGATCGGGATCAACGGAGTCTGGATCCAGTCTTCATTATCATAGCCACAGAAATCAGTAATACTATCTGACCGTAAACGATATTTAGGTATCTGTTCTTCAATCAAACTTAATATTTCTACTTCCGGTAGATTTCCACTGCTACACAACTCTGGAAAACAAAAATTACATTCACAATTATTATTGAAGCATTAAAATTTTTTTTTACGATATATATGTTCAAAAATATTTCCTCAATCATAATGGTTGCAGAAGTATGCATATTTTTTTTTAGACAAAAATTTCATTTCAGAATTCTTATTGAAGCATTATTTAAATTATATTTCTCAAACTATATCTGATCAAAATATATTCCTGGAAGGCATATTTTGTCCTCATGGTTAAGGAATCCTGCCAAGAAAGTAATTTTGTGATTAAATTCTTCATAAACCTGATTGACCAATCTATACATGTTATATGTATGTGATGCCTTGTTTATGATTTCTTATTGAGCAAGAGGTCATAAAACTAAAACTGACCTGGTCAAGAGAAGAATGACCAATCCTATTGTAAGTTAAGTCCTACAGATTAGTAATGATTTTCAATGCAGCAATGCACATATATGCAAAATATTTCATACTAAGTGAATGACCACTATATTATACAAGACCAGCTGGCATCATTCCATATTTTTTTAATATTAGCCTTAGAATACTAAGGTATGTCATATGTTTTTTAAGGAAGTTTTTGAACAATTTATGAAATTACAGCAAGCATCTGGAAGAGATTTTTTAGAAGCATCCCATGTGATGACTTAATGTGTTAAAGTCAAGGCACCTGATCTCTAAAATCTGTCACAACTGGTGCACTTTTAATATGTTGGAACTTGCTGTTTTAACCTACATGACCTATAAATAAAGTTTGATTTGATTACAAATCTCTGTAATATGATGATGAGCAAACATAAGACATATTCAAAATCTATTTGAAATGAAGATGATTGATTGATTTGTTGGTGTTTAACACCACTTTCAGCACTGCTGACAATATTGTCATGGTCAGTTTTGATTGATGAAAGCCTAAAGATCTTGAGTACCCTGAGAGTACGGTGACCTTCGACGATTCAAATTGGTGTGGAATGCACATGCCATGTTCTGGATTCAAACTCCCATTTTTTGTAACCTGAAGTGTTAGGCTAGTGATGAAGCAGATGGATTTCTTTAACTAATCAACGACCAAGGCCTTGCTTCACACCGAAATATTTTTGAAAAGTTTAACATGACTAGGAAACACTTTAGAAAACGCTTCACCAGAAACAGTCAACGTAAAATACACAGTACAGGTCAATGGTATTTCTTGAAAATTTACAGCATTTAATGACAGGGTACGTTCTCCGGAGGGATTATTTTTGTCCATGTTGAGTCCCAACCGTAAGAAGATATTTTTAATATTACAATAGGATTTATCATTTCATACGCTTTATGACTTAAACAAGCAATGTAATGACATTAAATTCAGATTTCCTTTATTCTAATGCTATAATATGATAATGCATGTGTTCAGTAACTGAGTTTATACAAAATATTTCAATCTTGATGCATCTTTGGACTCACCAGTTTTAAAAATGGTGAGTCCAGTTAGATTTTGATGAATCATGGACTCACCTTAGTGAGAACCCTGAAAAGAGACCGCCATTTGACCCTGGTTTAAACATGGTTAGTACCTAATCTTTTTACAAACATTTGTTTCATATGTTAACATATTATGAGGGTCATACACATGCATTGTATGTGTATCAAATAAGAAAATACCAAGAGTTAATGTCCAGAATATTTGTGTGTACAGTATTTGATAAATCAGGAATCACTTGGGACAGTCTTGGCACAGTCAGAAAATACAACTTTGCAATGCCAATGTTTTAATTAAAATTTAAAAAAAAGATCATTGTTTTTATATTTTCTTCAAATAAATTGATATAACAATATAATTTTGGCTCTTGCAGACCATTAGATTGTGAGTTTTTAAATTCAATAAGGCCTTTAAGTGAACTTTAACCTGACCTCTTTAACTTATGTAATTTAGCAACAGTAACTAACAAAATTAGTTCTAAATCACAATTTTTTTCCATTTTTTGCAAGTAATTTATTCATCTTACCATTAAAATTCTAATCAAGCTTTAATTTTCCAAAATCACTCTACACTTAAAATTTTTGTTTAATGAAATAAATCTAAATGAGGACACAAATCCACTATCTTTAATACTGTATATACAACTATATGTTATCAAGATATTGGCGTAATCAATGTCAGCTTGTCACTTTTGTAAACAAAAGTCTCATGCATGATATCATGGATATCAACGCTTTGAAATTTTAATACAAAATTGTCCCATATACTATACATGTATTATCAGTGCATGTATATATGAAGATATTGTGCAAGGACACACCTGCATGAGTAACTACAATATGAACTAAATTAATACTGTTAAGTTTTATTCAAAATTTGGCAACAAAATAGACATGTGTTTGTTTTACTAGGCCTAGAGTTGCTACTTATCATTTACCCAATAAGTATACTTTGGATTCATTACTATTCCTTGGATACCAATTTACATGGATTTCATGGGTACAGGTAAACCATGAAATTAAACGTTCAACGAGTGACAAATTTTTCTTTTAAAAATAGTCTTGTATGCAGACCTGGGGTCGAAACATCATGAAATTAAATATCAACGAACATACAAGTTTATCTTTATCCATGAAAATCAGGGGCGGATCCAGCCATTTTAAAAAGGGGGGGTTCCTAACCCAGGACAAAGGGGGGGTTCCAATTACACATCCCCATTCAAAGGGGGGGTTCCAACCCCCGGAACCCCCCCTCTGGATCCGCGCCTGAAAATTAGTAACCATGAAAATAAATAAATTTACAGTAGTTTAAACACTTAGCTATAAAACCAGATTTAACATGGACAATGTCTGCACTAATCATTTGCTAATACAGAAATATGACAGTTGTATTAACGTTTAATTTCTATTCATTCCACTGATGTGACAGTTGTTTTCCATTTCTTCTACTGGTGGGCATAGTCAGCATATACATTTTTGTACTTTGTACTTCTAACATTTCAATTCTAACTAAACATACCAATGATTTTTAACAGTTATGTCCCTTTAATTATTGGTAGTCAGTGTTTTGATAAATTGATCGTGAGGCAAAGAGAAACTTCCCTAAATATTCCTCTTTCAAGCTCCCACAAAAAGTCCAACCAACTGGCATCCTCAAATATAATTTGACTCATACAGATGTACTATAAAAAAAAATACCATTCAAGCCCATTTTGGTCACTTCCTACATGAAAAAAGATCTGATATGGAGTGGTACATCTGATAACTAAACTTGACCACAAACCACAAAAGACCTGACCATTATACAGAAGATTGAACAAAACATGTCAAAAATAACCTTAAATGAGTCATATCTGCTGTGGTCGAAAGAAATGACAGTATGAATGAGGTAAAAATGTACATATATTACACACCAAAAATTCATGTACCTACACAGTCTGGATATTTTTGGAGGTCTTTGATCATTCTTTACATAAAGAATTTATTATTATTTTTATTATCATACTTGCATGACTGGACAAATCACTAAATTCATAAATCTAGTTTTTTTGGGTTTTTTTTTTTTTTTTGGGGGGGGGGGGGTCTATTTGTTGTTTTTTTCTCCTTTCTTTGAAATAATGGACTTAGTAAAATGTCAAGAAATGTATGAAGGAAAGTAAAAAGTGAAAAATGTAATATTAATTAAGACATCACAAGACAAAATTCAGAATTGCTACATTTTGTGTACAGACTACAGCATTTCATAATGAACCTTAAACATCTTCATTTATTTAACAAAATTCCTTGCTAATAAAACAATCAACAATAACAGGTTTTCACCCCCTAATTTCCCTCTTAAATCAGCCTCTGCTTCTGATAATTTCATGAATATCTAGGCCTGATTCAGTTATCTCCCTTCCATTAAACAAACTTGATAAATGGGAGACAACTGTTGTTGTAAATAATTTTTTTTAAAATATCTTTACCTAAACTGAGTTCCTTCCCTTTAAACAGAAGAAAACTTTTGTTCACATATTTTTAAAAGTAATATAACAACTCCTAACGATGTAATATTTATCAATGTCACTAAGACCACAATTTTGACCATATATACAAATGTACATGTAGATGTAAGAAAATATGTATTACAGTTTGTATGTGAGCCAAAAAAAATAAAAGATCATAAAGATTCATTGAGACCCTCAATTGTGTTAAGATAACAATTTTATACAGATGTTTAATTTCTACTCTATTTCTGAAGAATGCCAAATTACCTATACATTAATCAAGAAATTGGGCCAAATCGATCAGCAAATTAAGATGGGTACTGATATGCTTTTCTGGATCTATATCAAATACATCTGCCAAATCTTGATCTCTCTCCAGCTCCACGGCATGCATATCATTTTAAATTTTACCTGAGGCCATACATGTATTTAAACATCCATAAATAACATGCTAAAGATTATTACTACTTGTCTTTCTATTATATAATTTAACCTTGATACAGTGTATAGGTCACATAGGTAAAAAGATATATTCTATTGATGTTTAGTAACGCTCTAGGTTTCAATGAACAAATTCAAAATTCAATTTTACAAATAAAAGGGTTATGAATTAAAAAGGGGTGAAAAGAGGGGAGGGGGCAGGGGGTATTTGATAACAAAGTTTAACAATCTAGGTATCAATGAACAATTCTCATGCATGTAAATAATTTTTCAATTAAAAGCTACGTTATTGATTAATAAAGGAGGGTTTTTGACATCAAGTTAAATTCTAGTTATCATGGTTATCAATTAATAAATAGTTTATAAATGTAATTTTTCAATTAAAGGTTATATTTATGAATTAAAAAAGGGTGTATCATTATAATTGTATATCTGGTTAAACTTCAGGTGACAGTATATACATGTACAAATGTATATACAATGTTTATATTCTATTTCAGAGTTCTTGAAAAGTAGTCGTCCATTGATTCGAAATGCTTTAACTTTTGACCACTAAAATTTTGGATAGGACAAACACAATTTTGTTTATTTGCTGTAGAAATAATAGTGAGGTCCATCAGATTTTCTTCAAGGACCACCTGGGAAAAAAGACTCCAAAGAACTTTCTACTAATAACATGATTTAAGAGAAATTAACGGATGAAAGGGTGGCAATATTACATGCTTATGATATTTTATTTCACTTTTGTATAGCATGTATAGTTGTATTCTACATTTTGTGATGCCAACTACCAATTTCATCCTGTCTTGAGCAAGATTTGGAAAGTTACATATATACATGGAAGTAATATTTAAAAGGAATAACATCGACTAATTAGCATGTATTAACGGCCTGCAGAGCCCTGTACTAAAGTCATATAATTTTATCCAATTATAGTCTCAGCAGTAAGACCCCTTTGGTTACTATCTGTGATACCGCGGTTGTAAAATGGCATCTGGAATTTCTTATCAGTCACGTGATTTTATCGAGTCCGGTAATTATAAAGTACCTGTAGGAAATCCAAGGTTTATTAATAAGAAGGTGGCACTGTATCATATAAAATCTCTACCTTCAGATGAAGTCTTATGATGTAAAAAACTTGAAAAACGGACGAGAATTGTTCGAACTACAGCAGTTTAGCGTATTTAATTTAGCATATTTTTGCTTTTTACCATTTGTTTTAAACTGTTCTAAAAGTGTTTTCCGGTTAAAAGCGGATCCCGAGTTAAACAGTTAAATATCGATGAATCGATCAGGTTTCACATGATGTTTAACAAAATAATGTAGTCAAATCTAGACATAGATTTGTTTGCTGTTGAAATGTGCAAAATTTATCGAGATTGAAAAAGAAGGATATTTGCTTTCAAGTATTCTAAATTTATGTATATGTCATAAACTGATAAATGTCATTGATTACATTATTGAAACTGGACAACTAAAATGGGGATATTATTTTCGTAAATATATATATTTTTTAAAATTGTTTATTGTGGAATGCTTGTATTAATATAACAAGCTACAGCAAAATTTATAACAAACCGACGAAATGGGCTTGAATCTGTCTGTCTTACGGCAAATTCATTTTTACACAAATTAGTTTATGTATCAAGAACTTAAATTGAAGAATAGAATCGTTTAGAATTGTGAATATTTTAATTGACTAATACACGAAAGACTTAGATCTTTCGTATTTAATAAAGGGGGTCCAAACATATTTTTTGTACAATCATCTTCTTAACTTACGGAAATGTTTTTTTTAACAGTATGTAAATATTAAAATTGAAAATGACCAAGCCTTGTTCTCCAATTTCGTATGTGATAGGTGTCGGTTTAAATTATTAAGACTCAAACTAACCAAAAATAGGAAAAATTGGACTAAAATAAAAATTGAACGAATGACTCTATTCGACAGCGTACATCAACGGAATGTAACGAATGGACTATTCGGGTTACCTCGCACGTATATACGACAAAAACTTGTCTGTTCGTAATTCTCCGTGAACACGAAAATGACCGATAAGTGTCAGATGAAACCTTTGAAGTGATGACGATGTTATTCCTTTCAATATTACTTCCATGATATATATAATGAATACAAGTTTCTAATCTGAGGACATTACTTTTATCATGTTCTTGATTAATATACATGATGAAATTATACATGTACATGTAATTATATAATTTACACATAGACTTGACATATAGATGTCAGAGATCTACATTTCTACATGTACAAATGTATACATTTACATACATGATATACATGTACAAGTAAATGTATAAAGATGTCCTAATTATAAGTAATTATAATGAATGTAATGTATATTGACCAAATATTTTAAAATAAATACTTCTTAGTTAGATGTTTTAACATATTATGACCATTTATTTCAAAGGTACGCCAGACATGTGTCCTGATGAGTAATAAATGGTTTTGTCCAATAAAATGTCATCAGTTACTGGACAAGATGACCAGTACAAGTACTAGAGAAAATATAAGAATTTTGTATTAATCATATATTAATGTAAAAGACTTAAATCTCCCCGTTTCTGTTCATGAAACAGTTACCATCAATAAATGTTTTCTTGAGTATAGTTTTGAACAGAAACTCATATATGGGAAATATTCTTGTAACATAAGACACAGATGATGCCCCTAATTTCATATATGTATATATGTAATGTTCTAAAGAGGCATAACTTTAGAACGGTACATGTACATTGTAAAAAAGTGATGCCACCAAAATTCGTACATTTTGTACTTGATCTGTTGATCTTTATAAAGCACAAAAAGGTCAGTATTCACCTCAGAAGCTAACAAAACCTTTAAATAGACTTATTAAGAAGGGATATAGTTACAATACTGTTGTCAGGTCATTAAAGATTGCATATTTTGGAGTTAATATTGATTCGCTTAAAGGGTCTTTGCATCAGAACTATTTTAAAACACATATATTTTATTAAAAACAGTTGTTGGCATGACCGGGTTATGTTCTTCTCATATACATGTATTATATAATATGTTATGATGGTATGATACTAAACCACTAACTGGAAGGATTGTGCCTGATATTCATATGATGAAGACATAATCTTTCAATCAGTTTAATTGAAGTCTGGATCTGGCATGTCAGTTAACTGCTAGTACATGTTATTGTAGTCTGTTGTTATTTATAATTATGTATTGTTGTCATTTTGTTTATTTTCTTTGGTTACATCTTCTGACATCAGACTCGGACTTCTCTTGAACTGAATTTTAATGTTTTAATGTGCGTATTGTTATGCGTTTACTTTTCTACATTGGCTAGAGGTATAGGGGGAGGGTTGAGATCTCATAAACATGTTTAACCCAGCCGCATTTTTGCGCCTGTCCCTAGTCAGGAGCCTCTGGCCTTTGTTAGTCTTGTATCATTTTTAATTTAAGTTTCTTGTATACAATTTGGAGTTTAGTATGGCGTTCATTATCACTGAACTACATGTACAAATGTAGTATATATATTTGTTTTGGGGCCAGCTGAAGGACGCCTCCAGGTGCGGGAATTTCTTGCTGCATTGAAGACCTGTTGGTGACCTTCTGCTGTTGTTTGTTCTATGGTTGGGTTGTTGTTTCTTTGACACATTCCCCATTTCCATTCTCAATTTTATTTGAGGTACATGTAATAGACAATTATGTGTATAAGTTTCATAACATTTGGTTGAGGCATACTTAAATTAGAGAATGAAAACAAAAAAATTAGCAATTTTTCCTTTACTAAAGGGGCATAACTCTAGAATAGTAAAAGTGATGGGTGGAGGGTTATAATTAATTAATCTCATTTCTAGATCAGCATGCGCATCATCAGTTTCTATCATTGGATTTTTGTACCAATTCAATAAACATGACAAAAGACCTAGTAACTAACCTGTCAGGACTCCAATGTCCTTTGTATCATTTACCCAGCATTCCTCTTCCTTCGCTGTTTGGATTTCATCTTCCTGTGTAATGTTGGTAGCTGCAGTGGACGAATCAGCTGGTTCCAGCTTGACGAATAAGTACTACCATTTACAAAAGGTATTCTGTGTGTATGCAACTTACAAAAATAATTGTTATAACCTAAAAAAGAATTAAAAAATTATTGATCATCAATGGTGAGAACATGTATTATAAGCCTCAGTCATACCACATCTTCTTATTTATATCCACTAGAATTCTATGTCCCCAAACCCCCTAACAAGTTGTACATGTATATATGGCTAATGCTGTGTGCCCCCAAAGCCAACATTTCACAAACTTTTATATTCAATCGTGAGGGAGATTCCACTGATTAGATATGATTTTAAGTGTTTTAATGCCACTTTAGGATCTTTTGTGGCAGCCAGTTTTTATTGGTGGAGGAAGTCAGATCTAGAGTGCCCAAAAAATCACAGTCAATAGGAAAACTGACATAGAATCCTAGTCAATTAATATTGGATTCACTATAAAAAAAAAGAAGATGTGGTATGATTGCTAATGAGACAACTGTCCACACGAGACCAAAATGACACAGACATTTACAAATATAGGTCACCCTACGGCCTTCAACAATGAGCAAAGCCCATACTGTATAGTCAGCTATATAAGGCCCTGATAAGACAATGTAAAACAATTCAAGTATACCCAAAAAGAATAAAGCTATGAGAATGTGAAAAGAAATAAAGGTATGTTATTTTGACACTTATATTCAGATTTTATAAATATAAAGATATATGATATTGCCTTATACACCCAGTGTTCTCCCCAGGCCGTTTTAGCGTCCCGGTACAGCAACGCTATATTTTTTCACCGTGATGGTATAATAATTCCCGCGACGCTATAATTATTTTGAAGATGCTATTTTACTTGTCCTCAATTTTGAACTTTCATCTATTATCGATTATGATCATAAAAATTATATCACCTTTTAATTGTAATCCCTTTAAGTCGGACACTAAAGGTAATTAAGAGATTAAATAGCTAGGTGTTAATTGCCCTCAGGGTGATAACTGTTTGGATGCGAATATCCCAGACATGACTAATACCACGTGTCTGCAATCACCAATATCGACATGGAAAAATGCAATCAGAAAACAATTCGAAATCTACGTTTTGTATTACGAAATTTCAAAGATTGAAACGATTTTTTTTTTTTAAAAGGTTGTTTATTTGTGCAACTCTCCAAAAATTACTTTCTTTCTCTTCCGGTAATACGAGAGCGAGAATTTTGGTTTAGAGCTAAAATAAGTTTAATACTTCTTTAAAAAGTGATCATAATTGGCTTCAGTTTATGTCTAATCCATTTAATGCTTTAAAAGCGTCTTATTCATTCACAATCTGTTGTCAAACAATGTTTATTCTCGGACTCATTTTCGTAAATTTTACTACGACCGCCATTGCACATTTTTGTGTAAACTACGGATCAGAACCGGACCAGATATGACAAAAATCCGCATTTTCACAATAATGACAACAGATGAACAGTAGACAGAAAAATTAAACCAAGAGAGAAAACTACGCATTACCAGACTATTTGTTCGATAACTTTGTTAAAAATACATATGATTTTGATGTAAAGATAAGAAACAACTGGGACTAATTCATTGAGTGGCATGAAACAATGAATTTCATAAACATGATAAAAAAAAGTTTTTAAATTAATTTTTTTTGCTTCTTTTGTTACTTTATCTTTACTTGATATAATATAAAAAGCAATTAATTTTGTGTACTAGATAATTTAGTTTTATATATATACAGGTTGCACTATAATGAACCATTCATTCATTTGACTTATTGTTGGGTAACTGAAACCACATATTTATTTTTATTTGGCACAAGAGGAAAAAAATAATTCTGTAACTATAAATGAATAAAGAAGACATAAACTGAAACAACTGTTTTTGTGGTTATAGTTTAATTGTATTCTCAGTTATGAATTGAACAATATAAACTAAAACGTATAAAGGAAATAGAGCATCAATGCGACGCGACAAACGACATTAAAAAAAATACAGTTATTTTTTTTTTACGCAAAATGTGATGCTATCCAAAATATCCGGGGAAACACTGTATAACACCTCATCGCTAATCCGGCTGACCCGGCCGCTTGAACTTTTGATGCATACAACAATCACTTTTCCATTGTGGTGTCAGATATTTTGTTTTGTGAGGTCTAATTTTTACGGGAACCTGTGTAATATCCAATAATGGCGGACAAATAGCGATAGGGTGTATTGGTGTAAGCAGTGATTGATACAAGGAGGCTGATTTAACCCCCCTTTTTACGATCAATACTTTTGAATGGGGACATACGGCATATGATTGAAACAGAACCTCCCTCCCTTTTATTCTGGGAATTTGTCGACTTCATATTGAAGATGTGCCTATACATATAATTTGGCAGAAAAGATACACAGACCTGAGTAAAGTAATGGGTATCGCTGACTGAGAGACGACCAAAGAGGACTGGAATATTTTATCGAATGGGGAGCAGGTTATCACATATCTTTATTTTTCCTATGATAACTATTAAAACTACAACGCTAGTCAGTTTATTATGTTTTGAAACTTTTCCATTAATTCTTACATTTCCATTTCGTCCTCCATGATATTCAGGTGCTTGAATGATAAACAAATTCTAATTGGATAATATTGCCAAAGATCAGCCAATGAAATGTAGTTTTACAAAAACAAATGTTTATCAAGGGGCTCATGAGGAACGATCGATAACATGATTAATCATTGCGCAATGTTAAGCAGTAAAAAGTAAATAATGCGAGTGTGACTAATCAGTTACTCGATATCCCTGGTCTTGCTACAAAAATCGATAAGATAATAAGCTCTCTATGATATTAGGGACTTATCATTATTTATCCATATATAAAAAGTTTAGCGACTCATTTGAGGTCTTACATAAAACTTTTAATAAGTTTAAGCAAGGATTTGTATAGTTACTATACAAATCCTTGGTTTAAGCAGTGTTCAAGAGAGGGACATACAAAAGATTCCTCTAAGTAAATAATGTGTTGCTACTGTTTCAAAAAGTTATTTTATAGAGTTACTTAGGATCAAGTTTCTTGACGAGCACAATATACAGTGGCGGATCCGGCCATTTTAAAAAGGGGGGTTCCCAACCCAGAGTAAAAGGGGAGGGGGTTCAACTATATGCTCCCATTCAAATGCATTGATCGTCCAAAAAAAGGGGGGTTCCAATCCCCGGAACCCACCCCCCTGGATCCGCCACTGATATAGGAAATTAGAAAAAAAGTCAGAAAAAATACTCAAAGCACCGTGGCTTGCTTTACCAACTTATAATCATGTTAAAGGCCTCATGGAAGAGGCCTCATGGACGTTACCTATTTCAAGACAATCTCCCTCAAAAAAAATGTTTTAAGACTCAATCCACTAAGAATATTTCATTTTCAATATTTTCGTGAAATACCATTATTTATAGTGTTTTGCATGTAAAAATTTTGGCATGTTTAATAGAGGGGGGATCACATTTTTTAAATGTGTTTACTGGGGGGGGGGGTTGATCAAATAAAAATATAGAAATATTATGGGGGGGGGGGGTCAAGACATTTTGTATGTTTGATTTCAAAATGATCAGCCCCCCCCCCCTTTCCCAGGTAAATGATAAGTCCCTTATCTGATAGAAGACGTCGATTTTTTTAGTATACTGATATTTGAATATCAGTTCTGTAACTGTAATATTGAATATTTGTAATTTGTGAAATAAAAATATTCTATTCTATTCTATTCTACTATTCTATTCTATTCTATTCTATTCTATTCTATTCTATTCTATTCTATTCTATTCTATTCTATTCTATTCTATTCTATTCTATTCTATTCTATTCTATTCTATTCTATTCTATTCTATTCTGACCTCTTGTATTTAACGAATAGTATAGAATAAAATATTTATATATTCATATGATTTTCATATGACAAATATACTTTCCCCGCAAATTACAACAGGGCCCATAAGTCAAATCAAACCATTTTATTTCCTAATTAGAGTATTTTTATTTCCTAATTAAGGTATATCAATTATAAACAAGAAATGATAAAAAGACAAACAGGTATACACTATAAAATATTTAAATATTTTATATTTGTATTAAATATTTTTTATTTTTTTCCAAATTGCAGGACCCATAAAGGAGGGTGCACGTGGTAATGTCTTTTACCGTCAGGCGCTCATTTTCGGCTACCGTTAGCGTCGAATCAGTTACCGTGATATATATCATGGACCTTATCGTGATTCGTCAGATGTTAAGAATTGAATGCTCGAAGATCTTTTTGTTACTTCATTGGGGGTGTAAATGCGTTGACCGAAGTACATTTTGTATGAAGCGCGAAGGGCCAAGTGAGCTTTTCTCATTACTTGGCATCCGTCGTCCGTCGTCGTCGTCGTCCGTCGTCGTCGTCCGTCAATAACTTTTACAAAAATCTTCTCTTCTGAAACTCCTGGGCCAAATTTAACCAAACTTGGCCACAATCATCATTGGGGTATCTAGTTTGAAAAATGTGTCCGGTGACCCCGCTTACCAACCAAGATGTCCGCCATGGCTAAAAATAGAACATAGGGGTAAAATGCAGTTTTTGGCTTATAACTCAAAAACCAAAGCATTTAGAGCAAATCTGACAGCAGTAAAATTGTTCATCAGGTCAAGATCTATCTGCCCTGAAATTTTCAGATGTATTGGACAACCCTTTGTTGGGTTGCTGCCCCTGAATTGGTAATTTTAGGGAAATTTTGCTGTTCTTGGTTATTATCTTGAAGATTATTATAGATAGAGATAAACTGTAAACAGCAATAATATTCAGCAAAGTAAGATTTACAAATAAGTTAGCATGACCAAAATGGTCAGTTGACCCCTTTAGGAGTTATTGCTCTTTATAGTCAATTTTTAACCATTTTTCGTAAATCTTAGTTATCTTTTACAAAAATCTTCTCCTCTGAAACTACTGGGCCAAATTAATCCAAACTTTGCCAAAATCATCTATGGGGTATCTAGTTTAAAAATGTGTCCGATGACCCGGCCAGCTAACCAAGATGGGTGCCATGGCTAAAAATAGAACATAGGGGGAAAATGCAGTTTTTGGCTTATAACTCAAAAACCAAAGCACTTAGAGCAAATCTGACAGGGGTAAAATTGTTTATCAGGTCAAGATCTATCTGCTCTGAAATTTTCAGATGAATCGGACAACCTGTTGTTGGGTTGCTGTCCCTGAATAGGTGATTTTAGGGAAATTTTGCTGTTTTTTTTTGGTTATTATCTTGAATATTATTATAGATAGAGATAAACTGTAAACAGCAATAAAATTCAGCAAAGTAAGATTTACAAATAAGTCACCATGACCAAAATGGTCAGTTGACCCCTTTAGGAGTTATAACCCTTTCTAGTCAATTTTTAACAATTTTTCGTAAATCTTAGCAATCTTTTACAAAAATCTTCTCCTCTGAAACTACTGGGCCAAAGTAATCCAAACTTGGCCACAATCATTTTTGGAGTATCTAGTTTAAAAAATGTGTCTGATGACCCGGCCATCTAACCAAGATGGCTGATATGGCTAAAAATAGAACATAGGGGTAAATGTAATTTTTGGCTTATAACTCAAAAACGAAAGCATTTAGAGCAAATCTGACTGCGTAAAATTGTTTATCAGGTCAAGATCTATCTGCTCTGGAATTTTCAGATGAATCGGACAACCCGTTATTAGGTTGCTGCCTCTGAATAGGTAATTTTAGGGAAATATTGCTGTTTTTGGTTATTATCTTGAATATTATTATAGATAGAGATAAACTGTAAACAGCAATAATGTATAGCAAAGTAACACCTAAGAATAAGTCAACATGACCAAAATGGTCAATTGACCCCCTAAGGAGTTATTGTCCTTTATAGTCAATTTTTAACAATTTTCATAAAATTTGTTAATTTTTACTAACATTTTCCACCTGAAACTACTGGGCCAAGTTCATTATAGATAGAAATAATTGTAAGCAGCAAGAATGTTCAGTAAAGTAAGATGTACAAACACATCACCATCACCAAAACACAATTTTGTCATGAATCTATCTGTGTCCTTTGTTTCATATTCACATAGACCAAGGAGAGCGACACAGGCTCTTCAGAGCCTCTAGTTATGTTTTTATGTTAACCTGTTTGGCCCTTTTCAAGGTGTTGTTAACTGCTAATTTGAGGTAAACTAAAGCTGTTAACTGTTTTCAACCCACTTTGTTAACTGTAATCAGCATTTTTGCATGTTTGTTAACTGTTTTTGCCAAAATCGAGGTGTTGCCAACATGTTAACGGACCCCCTATTGCCCCTCCTCTATGAAGTTACAAAAAGAACCATTCAATACGTATAGCTATGATCATGGAAATACGATTTTGTGGGACCTCGTGTCATCATCAATGATACATTTTATTGTGTAATGCAATTGTTTAAGGAATAACGCGAGATTGCAGTGTAGCCAATCAGAATAACGTATTGTAATGAAATATACATTTAATGTAATTATTCTTGAATAATTAACGTTACCGTTATTTTTGGAAAAATAGCGTGATTTGTCAAATTCAGCTGATTTTTTATCGTCTAAAAGGAAGTCACGGTACATTTTGTCGTCATGCACTAAAACTTTTAACATCATTTGGCAAGAATTTTTACCGTTATACGTCATGAAGGTACCCCCATTACTACCCTTTAAGAAGTATCTTGAATTATCAGAAAACCATAATAAGTATAAATGGACTTCTGGTATCATAGGGTAGAACAGATTTTTTTTTATATATGTACATGTATTTATTCGTTTCCAAGTTTCAGGGCCCACAAAGAGCGGTACCACGATTTCCCGAGAAATACAAGAACCTTTTTAATATCCCAAGAACAAACTGATATATCCCGATAAAAAGATTTGTTATGGTGTGTACAACAAAAAGATTATAAATTAAAGATGTTACTCGTTTTTATTCATTAAAGTGCAATTTCACTTCAAGAATTCAATTTGTATGTCTTGTATACAAAATATAACGTCCGCCATATTGTTTTCAACTTGGGAGTTTGCATATACAAGATATACAAATCGATTTTTGAAGCTTGCGTGTTTTTTTACACGTAAAAATAGCAGCAGATGATTACAGAAAGCTGTGTAGTTGCTGGTGTCCAAAAGACAAGCTTGGTTGATGTTGTTTACTTAACGTCCAGTGGAAAATATTTCAAGATGATAATTGATTATTAAGCAGCTAGACATGCATAGACATTCTGTGTTTTTGTTAGATGTATATCCATCTGATGAGTTAAGCCGTTTTCAACTGATTTTTTTTTTTTTTTTTTTTTTTTTTTTTTGTAAACAAATTATGCCGTTAGTCAGTTTTCTCGTTTTAACTTTGTTTTACATTTGTCATTTCGGGGTCTTTTATAGCTAACTATGCAGTATCGGCATTGTTCATTGTTGAAGGCCGTAGGATGACCTATAGTTGGTAATTTTTGTGTCATTTGGTCTCTTGTAGAGAGTTGTTTCATTGTCAATCATACCACACCTTTATATACATATATATTATATATATATAAGTATATGTACTTACAGAAACTACTGGAGAACATAGCTGTTTTATCATATTTATCTCAAGGGTATAATTTGATTGGTAAACAGGAAACCGTCGAATGGTGAATATACAGTCACGAACTTCTAAATGGTGCTGTGCTTGTTTTGGAAAATATTTCACAATATTCCAAAATAAGATATATGAACGATATTCCACGAAAATTTCATCCAATATTTGATTAACTTCTTCTTTTGACAGGTCTCGTTTTCTTGAATATAGTTTCTATTAGAAGAAATCACCGAAACATTCCTTTATTATAGATGGCAGTCAAAATTTTGATTTTAATTTCTAGTTTTTGCAGATCTCGTTTTTTCTCGAATCTCGTTCTTATGAGAAGTATTCCACTAAAATTCGTATAAATGAAACTGTTTTACCACAAATTAAAACTGTATGGCGATTTGTTTCCTAATCGAAATTCCAATAACCGTCTCTAAGTTGGTGGTACTTTTATTACTAGGAAAACCCTGAAATTGATAATAGAAAAATATAAGGTTTGAGTGTAGATACGTAATCATTGTCATGTTTAACTGTATCCTTGTCTACACTATAGTCTGCGGACCCTTTATATATCTGCATGGCAAAGGGAAATGAAGAAAGAGGGAGTGAATAGAAGATAAACAAAGTAATCGCATAAATCCAAAACAGAGTCTTTTCATAAGCCTACTTCTATATTCATAATGGTCATTAATTCAATGTTATTCATATCTAATAGCCTTGCATCTATTTCTATTTAAGTTGCAACATTATTATTCATCAGTATCACTATAGTATTAAAAGAATGCAAAGAAATTTGGAGGTTACGCCCTATCAATAAGTCGACTCAACAAAACTGATACAATACAAGCATGAAAAGCGATAGTCTTTAGAACACAAATCCAAATTGCTCGTTGTAATATGCCCGCCACGTTATGTATGTATGTACCTGTCCCAAGTCAGGAGACTGTAATTCAGTGGTCGTCGTTTGTTTATGTTTTACATATTTGTTTTTCGTTCATTTTTAGATCACCTGGCCCGAAGGGCCAAGTGAGCTTTTCCCATCACTTTGCGTCCGGCGTCCGTCGTCGTCCGTCGTCCGTCGTCGTCCGTCGTCCGTCGTCGTTAACTTTTACAAAAATCTTCTCCTCTGAAACTGCTGGGCCAAATTAAAACAAACTTGGCCACAATCATCATTGGGGTATCTAGTTTAAAAAATGTGTGGCGTGACCCCGCCAACCAACCAAGATGGCCGCCATGGCTAAAAAAATAGAACATAGGGGTAAAATGCAGTTTTTGGCTTATAACTCAAAAACCAAAGCATTTAGAGCAAATCTGACACGTGTAAAATTGTTTATTAGGTCAAGATCTATCTGCCCTGAAATTTTCAGATGAATCAGACAACCCGTTGTTGGGTTGCTGCCCCTGAATATGTAATTTTAAGGAAATTTTACTGTTTTTGGTTATTATCTTGAATATTATTATAGATAGAGATAAACTGTAAACAGCAATAATGTTCAGCAAAGTAAGATCTACAAATTAGTTAACATGACCGAAATGGTCAGTTGACACCTTTAGGAGTTATTGCCCTTTATAGTCAATTTTTAACCATTTTTCGTAAATCTTAGTAATCTATTACAAAAATCTCCTCTGAAACTACATGGCCAAATTAATCCAAACTTGGCCACAATCATCTTTGGGGTATTTAGTTTAAAAAATGTGTTGTGTGACCCGGCCAACCAACCAAGATGGCCGCCATGGCTAAAAATAGAACATAGGGGTGAAATGTAGATTTTGGCTTATAACTCTGAAACCAAAGCATTTAGAGCAAATCTGACATGGGGTTAAATTGGTCATCAAGTGAAAATCTATCAGCCCTGAAACTTTCAAATGAATAGGACAACCGGTTATTGGGTTGCTGCCCCGAAAAAAGTAATTTGAAGGAAATTTTGCAGATTTTGGTTATTATCTTGAATATTATTATAGAAAGAGATAAACTGTAAACAGCAATAATGTTCAGCATAGTAAGATCTACAAATAAGTCAACATGACCAAAATTATCAGTTTGACCCCTTAAGGAGGTATTGCCCTTTATAGTCCATTTTGACCAATTTTTCGTAAATTTTTGTAATCTTTTACAAAAATCTTCTCCTCTGAAACTCCTGGGCCAAATTTAACCAAACTTGGCCACAATCATTATTGGGGTATTTAGTTTAAAAATTGTGTGGCGTGACCCGTCCAACCAACCAAGATGGCTGCCATGGCTAAAAATAGAACATAGAGGGGAAATGTAGATTTTGGCTTATATCTCTGACACCAAAGCATTTAAAGCAAATCTGACTAGGTAAAATTGTTTATCAGGTCAAGATCTATCTGCCCTGAAATTTTCAGACAAATCAGACAACCTGTTGTTGGGTTGCTGCCCCCAAATTAGTAATTTTAAGGAAATTTTGGAGATTTTGGTTATTATCTTGAATATTATTATAGATAGAGATAAACTGTAAACAGCAATAATGTTCAGCAAAGTAAGATTTACAAATAAGTCAACATGACCGAAATGGTCAATTGACCCCCTAAGGAGTTATTGTCCTTTATAGTCAAATTTCAACAATTTTTATAAAATTTGTAAATTTTTACTAACATTTTCCACTGAAACAACTGGGCCAAGTTCATTATAGATAGAGATAATTGTAAGCAGCAAGGATGTTCAGTAAAGTAAGATGTACAAACACATCACCATCACCAAAATACAATTTTGTCATGAATCCACCTGCTTCCTTTGTTTAATAGTCACATAGACCAAGGTGAGCGACACAGGCTCTTTAGAGCCTCTAGTTTTTATAGCCCCGAAACGAAGCTGTCGATCGGTGCCATATAGTTTTAACCTTGTCCGTCATTCTGTTAATCTGTCATTCCGTCATTCCACAACAAACCATTACACAGAGTTTTTTTTTCTAAACGCCTTCAGCTGATATTGGGCTGATTTTTGGTATGTGAGTTAACCAAGATGAGTTACAGCTAAAGTTTAAGTTTTGTTCCGCTAAGCTAATTTTTGCCGAAATTACAGGCTTTGGACTTTGATAAATTGTTGAAAATCACAGTTATACAGACTTTTTTCCTCAACACTTTCAGATATTGGGATGATTTTTGGCATGTGAGTTAACCAAGATGAGTTCCAGATCAAGTTTCAGTTTTGTTCCGCTAAATTACGGGCTATTGACTTTGATAAATTTTTGAAATCACAGTTGTACGGACCGTTTTCCAATACGCCTCCAGATTTTGAGCTGATTTTTTATATGTGAGACAACAATCATGCTTGTGTCCACATGTGTTATTGAAATTGCAGATTTTTCAACTTTTTTGAGACGGGGCCATACGTGTCGCTTTGACACATCTAGTTTTTTTATATAGATAAGGCCGTTAGTTTTCTCGTTTGATTTTTTTTACATTGTCATTTCGGGGCCTTTTATAGCTGACTATGCAATATGGACTTTGCTCATTGTTGAAGGTAGAATATATATGCGGTGATCTATAATTGTTAATTTCTGTGTCATTTTGGTCTCTTGTGGAGAGTTGTCTCATTGGCAATCATACCTCATTTTTTTTATAGTCTATGTTTACATTCAAAGCTTTAGGTTATGATACCACGGATATCCATACCTAATTAATTTAAGTTAATGTCTGTACCAAGTTTCAACTATGACAGTTGTTATCCGTACATTTGATGTGTTTGAGCTTTTTGCCATTTGATTAGGGACTATCCGTTTTGAAAATTTTTGGTGTTCGGTATTTTTGTTATTTTACTTTTTTCATTTATCAATACATTCAATAAGAACTTTTGCAAAGTGAATATACCGTGAAGAAATAAAATTGAGAATGGAAATGGGGAATGTGTCAAAGCGACAACAACCCTAAAAAGAGAGCACGTGTTTAATAAGTACAGAAATGCAGTAGTATTGAAATGTCATGCTGCTTAGACCCCTCAATCAATGGGTGCTCGGACCTTGTCGTTAGCGTAAAGAGAGCACGATGAGCATGATAATCTTATACATAATGCATTATATATGGATGTGACTATGTATATAGATGTGACTGTGTATTTAGATGTGACTGTGTATATAGATGTGACTAGATGTGACTGCGTATATAGATGTGACTGTGTATATAGATGTGACTGTGTATATAAATGTGACTGTGTATATAGATGTGACTGTGTATATTTATATATTCCACACAGCAAAACATACGCCCCTTTTCGTCACAACCTTTACTTCTTACTAAGAGATATCCATGAGACAATTTTATTATATCGTTAAAAAAGGACAATCACACTGAAAAAAATCACCATATGTGCTGCATACTTGTAATTCTTGACAAAAGACGAACTTTCAACGGTCTTTTTATACTGCTTATATTTCTTTTCGACTACGGCATAGGTCATGTTAATGAAATAACCCCGCTTTACTGAATAAAATAAGGTATCGTTACAAGTGACGAATCAAATAACACTACTGTAGTCAACACAACATATCGACATTTTTGTTAATTTTCTTTTGTGTTAATTTGTATTTCTATGTTTTTTTATTGAGTTAATAGTTTGGATATTACCAGGATTATAATTTAGTACGCCAGACGCGCGTTTCGTCTACATTAGACTCATCAGTGACGCTCATATTAAGTTAAGTTAAGCCATTCCTATTGATATTTGATCGTGTATCTTTCTATGATGTGATGTTAAACTACTGTTTCAGAAAAGGGAGAAGGTTTGGTACCATTAAAACGTTTAATCCCGCTGCAATTGTTTGCACCTGTCCTAAGTCAGGAATCTGATGTTCAGTTGTGTCGTCTGTTTATGTGGTTCATAAGTGTTTCTCGTTTTTTATATAGGTTAGACCGTTTGTTTTCCCGTTTGAATAGTTTTACACTAGTAATTTTGGGGCCCTTTATAGCTTGCTGTTCGGTGTGAGCCTAGGCTCTATGTCGAAGACCGTACATTGACCTATATTTTTATTTTAATTTGTAAATTAAAAATTTGTCTTGGAGTTGTCTCATTGGCACTCATACCTGCATCTTCCTATATATATATTCACGGATCACATGCGCTTGATTTATTGATTGTTGCGTGTTTAAAGTGAAGTTGAAAATGTTTCACGTGAGTTCAGGATAAACTGATTAATAACAAATACAAAGGTTAGGTTTACCAAATAGGGTGACATGGAGGAGGGTCGAGAAATAATGGTGCCACTGGAAAATGAAGGAATTAGGATCAGGACAGACAAACTGCATTACAAAAGGCCACATACAGACTCCCCGAAGTATTGTAAGAATTCTGTTAATGTGTAGAAAGCGTGATTTAAACTGGAAACCCGATTTTATTTAACGCTTCACTGAACAAAGTGTGGTCAGTCGAAAACAGCTGAACGGGTAGTAATATATTAAATGATCAAATAACTTGTTTGTTGTCCGTTTTTTTTTTTATGTTTTTTTTTTTTTGATGTTTTGAATTGTTCGTTTTTTGTTTTTTTCTAGTGGGATGTTTTTGTTTGTTTTATAAGCTGTCTTTTTGTTGGTATTTTTTTTACGGAGGGAGGTGGGTACTTTTGGTGTTTTGTGTTTTTTTGTTCTTTTAATGTTTACTTTATGTGTTCTTCCGGGGGGGGGGGGGGGGTAGTTTTATTTAAGTAGTTGTTTCTTTAGCTTAAATTCGACAAGCTTCGCAGATTGTTGGTTTGTAGATCGTACCCTGATCCACTTGACAAAACAGGTGTCTATTTATACTGTTTAAAATCAATGTGTGTGTCATTTTATGAATGAGGTGCTATAAAGAAAACCAAAGATCGATCTCTCAGCGTTTTTGCAACTACTAGCTAGACAGTATTCTTATT